>SNQJ01S0089274.1:74891-102708 GCA_010110895.2 Picea sitchensis
TGTATGAACTCTGATCAACATCAAGTGAGTCATCATTCTTTCTTAACTTACATCCAGTGACCATAGGTGTGCTCATAGGTTTAGAATCTTCCATTTGAAACCTTTTCAACATTTCCCTTAGATATTTTTCTTGAGAAAGAAATATTCCTTCATACCTCTGAGTAATTTGTAGGCCAAGAAAAAATGACAGTTCTCCTATCATAGACATTTCAAATTCAGACTGCATGGCAGAAGAAAACCATTTTACCAGTGAAGCATTATTACTATCGAAGATGATGTCATATACATAGACCAACACAATGAGCAAATCATTACCCTTTGTTTTTATATATAGGTTGTTGTCAATTGTTCCTCTCTTAAATCCTTTGTCTTGAAGATATGTATACATTCTACGATACCAAGCATGAGGAGCTTGTTTCAACCCATATAAGGATTTCTTCAGCTTGCAGACAAAGTCAGGGTTATCTGACAGTTGGAAACCCTTTGCTTGTTCCATATAGACTTCTTCTTTTAGATATCCATTTAGAAAAGATGACTTGACATCCATTTGATAGACTTTAAACTTCTTATGACAAGCATAGGCAAGAAACATTCTAATAGCCTCTAATCTTGCTACAAGCGCAAATGTTTCATCAAAGTCTAGTCCTTCTATTTGAGTGTATCCTTTGCATACCAATATAGTTTTATTTCTTACAATATTTCCTTTCTCATTCATATTATTTTTGTAGACCCATTTTGATCCTATTACATTTTTATCTATTGGCCTAGGAACAAGTTCCCAAGTGTCATTATTTTCAATCTGGTCCAGTTCCTCATTCATTGATTTTAACCAATTTACGTCTTTATTGGTCTCATTGAATTTTTTGGGTTCCACCATGGATATGAAGGATATATGTGATTGCTTAGTTTTTTTTATTATCCTTCTCCTGGTTTGTACACCTTTGTCTTTTTCACCAATTATCTGACTTGCAGGATGATTCGTTTGAGTAATTCTAGAGGAAGAATTTGATGTTGTATGTTGATTTGAGTTTGCCTGAGTATTTGCATCTTCATCTGACTCAGAGTCTTCTTGTTCTGATTCTTGGACCTGTTCAGCTTCAACTTCATCTATATCCTCTGTTGTTGATTCAGTATTGTTCACCTCTCTTACTGGAATTCCTTCATCAACTTTTATGTCAATATAGTCAACCAATTTATGCAGCCTCTTATTATAGCATCTATATCCTTTACTGTTTGTAGCATACCCTAAGAACATTCCTTCATAATCCCTATCATCATAATTTCCGAGGTTCTCACTATTATTTTTTATGTAGCACTTACTCCTAAGGACTTTGAAGTGTTTTATTGAAGCAGGTCTTCCATACCATACTTCATAAGGTGTCTTGTCACTGTGTGGTCTGAGGTGGGATTTGTTAATAACATGGACTATTGTGTGTATTTATTCTACCCAGTAGGTTTGACCAATGTTCTTCTCATTCATCATTGACTTCGCCATTTGCTGCACAGTTCTATTTTTCCTCTTAACTACTCCATTTTGATGTGGATTTCTTGGGATTGTGTATTCTCTCTTGATCCCATTTTTACCACAGAATTCCTTAAAATCAATTGACATAAGTTCTCCTCCTTTGTCTGATCTTACTTGCTTTAACCCCTTACCTGTTTGATTCTCAGTTAAAGCCTTAAATATTTTAAACTTCTCAAATTCTTCAGCTTTTTCTTTGAGAAAAGAAACCCAAGTAAGTCTGGAGTAGTCATCAATGATCAGCATAAATTAGTTTTCCTTCCCTTTGCCTTCCTGTCTTGATGGTCCACATAAATCCATTTGAATTAATTGGAGTGGTTTCTCTATTTAAATAGATCTCTTGGATTTAAACTGAGTCCTGGTTAGATTTCCTACTTGGCAGGGTTTACACACAGAATCTTGTGGCTTTGATATTCTTGGAAGATCTTTTACTGCCTCAATATTTTTGAGCTTGATTAAGTGGTCAAAGTTTATATGTCCAAGTGTCCTATGCCATAGCCATATTTCATCATTTTTTCTTATATGCCACTCTTCTCTATCTTCTTTCAGCACATATACATTATTATATGTCCTTATGCCTTTATCCACCACTTGCCCTAAGTTTACAGACTTTATCTTGCAATCCTTGGAAGTGAACACCACTTCACATCCTCTATCACACATTTGACTTACACTGAGCAAATTATGTTTCATCCCATCCACAAGAAGAACATCCTGGACTTTTCCTTTACCATTACTCAAACTCATCATCCCTTTACCCTTGATTTTACCAGGAGCATCATTTCCAAAGGTTACATTTCCTGATTTGCTTTCACTTAGAGACAGAAACTTACTTTTGTCTCATGTCATATGTTTGGAGCATCCACTGTCAATATATCAGGGGTTCTTTTGTCTTTGATCTGACAACACTAATCCACACTTGTCATTTTCTTTCTTCTTCCAAACCTTGACATTTTTAGCAGAGGGAGTCAGATCTTATTCATAGTTCCGTAAGCAACAGTGTACATCTTTATGTCCATAATTATGGTAGGTGTAACATTTTGGTTCATTGAATAAGGGATCATAAGGGTTGTTATGCTTAACTTGTGTCCTTTTCCCATCCATCAAATGGTTTTCAGTCTGTGATTTTTTGTTACTTGGTTGTCTCATTATTTGTTGCGAAAGATATCTATTCCTCGAGTGTTTTGATTGCTCATATCTAAATCTTAAAGTACAGTTTACAGCTTTGTGACCAAAGTTAGAACAGACAAAACAATATTCATAGAAAAATCCTTTGTACCTGGAAAATTGTTGTCTTCTTTGAGTAGGTCAATTTATTTGTTCTACAGATTTAGTTCTGGCACTTTTTCTTTCACTCTTCCTTGGCGGTTGATTATCTTCCTCTGTTTCTCCATATTTGTTGTTGTCAATGAATGTAGACTTGAAAAACTTGATGGATTCTTTCTTTATTGGATGACTATAACTTGATCCTTCTTCATAACCCAAACTAGTTTTCAAAGTTGAATTCCTTTGCTGATCTAGAATGGTGGTTAATCCTTCTAAGGCTTTAATGCTTGGAAATTTTGGAGATACAATGCTTTGAACTTCTCCATCTCTTTTCTTCCAAGGCTTCACATTTTTCCTTCTTCTATGATAACTGTTGTTTCAGAATGTCCTCTATTTTATTTGCCTCTTCTAACTCCACCTTTAGAAGGGAAAAGTCGTCATATGGTGTTTTAGCATTCTTTTCAAACTGTATCAAAAACTATTTTTGTTTTCTCTTCTCAAGTCTGAGTCTGACAATCTCTTCTAAGGCACTGATTAGTTCACCTTCCATATCAACCACAGCTTGTTCATCATTAACATCACTTCTTGTGTTTTGATTAACATAATCCTCTTTGGCCATAAGCACAAAGTTATTAACCTTATATTCACCATCAGAATCACTATCTGTGTCTCCTGAAGAATCATCATTGTTTACACATAAAAATTTATTTTTATCAAATCTCTTGGATTTATACTTCTCTTCACTTTCAGAGTTTTGGTCCTTCTTCTTGTGTGGACACTTAAATTAAAAGTGACCTATCCTTCCACAGTTAAAAATTTTGAAGAAAAACTTGCCTTGATACTTTCATGATCCCTTCTTTAGTCTTCTCACAATTTTTTCTTCAATTTCATCAGGCTCAGAATCCTCATTCTTATCTTCTTTAAATGATTCTTCTCTAGAGGTGGGTTTATCTTTAAATATCCTCATTTCATATGCAGTCAATGTTCCTAGAAGTTGATCAAAAGCCAAGGCTTTTAGATCATTAATTTATTCTATAGAAGAGACCTTCAAGTTGAACCTATCTAGCAGAGATCTCAAAATCTTCTGAACTAAAGAGGGTTCCTTAATTTTTCACCATGTGCTTTCATTGCATTTACTAGTTCTTCAACTCTCAGAAAGTACTTTCCAACAGTTTCATCCTCTTTAATATTTAGCTATTCAAAATGTACTCTGTAGGTTTGAATCTTGGCATCCTTTACCTTCTCATTACCTTCATAACTTCTAATGAGTTTGTCCCGCATTTGTTTGGCAGTTTCTAAGTGCATAAATTTTACAAATTCTTCTTCTGCAAGCCCACTCAGAATGGAATTCATAGCCTTAGCATTGAATTTGAATTATAGCTTGTCATCCTTATTAGCTAGTACAATTGGCTTTACATAACTAGTCTCTACCACATCCCAGACATCTTCTCCTAGGGCCATTATGTAGGTTATCATCTGAACTTTCCAGAAGGAAAATTGTGTTCCATTGAACAGAGGGGCCTTATTGGTTGAAGTTCCTTCATGGCTTGACATGTTTAAGATTCCTAATCTACCTTTAGATAAAAGGAACCTTCTCTGATACCAATTGTTGAATAATTGAGAGGGGGGGTGAATCAATTGTTACTGTGCTTAAACTATTATGCTCATTTTAAACTCTTCACAGAACACTTAATGACGATCACAATGATGCATAGAAGTAAGAAATAGAATATTAAACATCAATCACACACATGAAATATACAGAGACAAATATTTCCTGAAGAAATCCATAAAGGGAAAAACCTCTTCTTCTTGATATGATAAGTAATCTGTATTTTCTTTACATTATCATACTTGTGAGCTCCAACTACTCTTGAGGCTACAACCTTTGTTTTGCAAGATACAACTTGTTGAGAGCACCAACTCTTTGGTTTATCTAGCACCCAATAGAAGGAAGCACCAACTCCCTAAGTGTTCCAGCACCAACTGGATGGAAGCACCAACTTCCAGTCACACAGGCACCGACCTGTATAACAGAGAAAAATAGTTCTCCCTTGCACCACCCTGCCACCCAGATTTTTTTGGCTGCAACCAGATGGAAGCTACAACTCACTTTGTTCAAGAACCTACTTAAAACTATGAGGACAACATTCCTCCCTAGCACCTCCCAACCACCCTGAAATATTAATATTTGCTTGCTCGAATCTATTATAGTGATACAATATTCATCAATGGATTACCAGTCTCATCATTGTTATGATACACTTCTCTTCTCTACCTGCTTCAGTGTCCTCCTCCTCACATCTTCATAAGATTTATGTTATTTTTCTTTGTATCTACATGCACACCTCAACATTTTCTACCTCTCTCAGATATCCATCTTTGTTCTATGTGCTACGCCTGTTCTGTGCATTCTGGCTGTTGTTCATAGCATGCTCATTCCCGTGTGAAACTACTCTCAATAGAAGCAACCTCCACTTCTCTGTTCTACATATATTTAAAGTTCCAAGTCCTATGTCAGATCATCTAGCTAACTCTTCATCCCCTCTGGCATTTACGCTTAGTCGGTTCTTCATCCATGGTCATTATGTTCATATTGTTCATCATTAGTGGTCATTCTTGAGATTCTTTGGCTTTTTTGGTAGCTACAGTATTCGACACTTTTCCATCTGTCAAGGGTATCTATGATGGGCTTGCATTCCACTATAATTTACCTTGAGACTCTTCATATTCTCTTGCGATCACTCTGAGATTCTTCAAAATCTCTGGTAGATGCAATCAATCATTTTTCTGCAATTACAATTAGTCTGTCTCTAGTTGTTACTTAGAGAACCTTCGTTCACTCATGTCTTTGGCGCATTTTTCCCTCTCTGAGAAATCTACACAGTGGGTGCTATCTCTTCTTGCTAAGTCCCTACCTTCCACATGATCACGACTGTGATCAGACACCTATCCAACAGGCACTTCGCGACTTCGCATTTTGGGATATCTAGTTGCAAGTTGTCTCGATATTCCCAACTCGCGAAACTCTAAAATGGAGCCTAGCACTGCTAGCTCCTTCCCTTCTCTCCCATTGATGTGACCACTAGCTGTGACCAGGGGCCAAGCATGAGGGTTCTTTGGGATTTATCATATCACAAAGTGGAGCCTAGCGACATGCTAGCTCCTCCCTTAACTTTATGTTGATGTGACCTTTCGATGTGACCATGGGCCAAATATTTTGATCACTTTGCAATTTTGTGTTTCGTGACTTCAGGTCTCATCTCCCTATACAATCAACATTCTAGATCTCTCCTCGATCTGATGGCTCAGATCAAGTTGTGATTTCATGTTTTGTGACTTTGGGAGTCTCATTACCTCCATTCTCCTGATACCCAAAATAGCAATGGTGCTAGATTGACGGTCCAGATCTCTCCTCGATCTGATGGCTCATATCAAGTCGCGATTTCATGTTTCATGACTTTGGGAGTCTCATTACCTCCATTATCCCAATACGTGAAACTCTAAAATGACTTCATATCAAATCAACGATCAAGGTCTCTCTCTGATCGACGGCTACGATCAATATCGTGGACTCTGACTTCATATCAGATCAACGGTCGAGATCCTTGGTGATCAGATGGCCCAGATCATTTCGTGACTTCTCATATCGTGAGTTCCTACAACTCTCACCTTTGACTTATCCAACTCACGAGTCAGCAAAATGTTGATCTCTCACCATGTGTCCTCTGGATCCAATGACCCAGATCATTTCCCGACTTTGTATTTCATGGAGTTGGTGGATGGCTCTTGCCCATTATCCTCTTTGCAGTTATATTGGGTCTAATGGTTGCTAGTCCTTCGCACTCTAATCCAGCGGCTGAGGTCTAATATCCTCCTCTGTGTGCTCCTCTTGTCTGTACTCTGATCTGACGGCCATCGGGTATTCTTGATTGGTGATCCAATGGCCACTATCTCTCCTCCTCTTGAGCTTTATCTTTCTCAAATATCTAAGTGACAAAGGCCACGTCCTTTGATCCTTCTGCGAGCCTTGATGACTTGGACCTCGTCTACATTTCTGGGAATGCTATCTCTCCTAATATTTGGTAATGGAATTCACCTCGGCCCTAGAGCCCACTTGTGCTCTGTGTGCAATGCTACGTTATTCCTTCTCAACTTCTCAACCTTTTTATTCTGTATCTTTGGTGCTCGTTGTTGTTATTTCCATGTACACTCTGTTTGTAAACCTTCCATCATCGTTGTTGTTCTTGCCATCAATGACAAGCACATTTTGCCTTTAAAAATGCCAACAAACATCACCACATCTGACTTCCAAAGGACATATTTAGTATGCCTTGGAATGTTTAGAGTCAACCATGTTTGACTAGTGTTCTGTATTGTTGGCCAACCTAAAGGACCATTTGACACGATGCAGGACAGGGAAGAAAAAGAAATTTGCCTATGGGACCATCTTAGTCACATTTTTCTTAGAGTGGATTTTGATTATGATACTGCAAGTAGTTGTACCAAAGGTGAGACCAAGTGATTTGAATATGTTACGGTGGACAAATCACATGGTACGAGGCATCGAAGGCAAGGTACAAAAATACTATGGGAACGACTAGGTGTGATAGTGGAAACAACATATTATAGTTTTRGATGGCGTCCCTTATGAGGGGACTCATCTCCGCAATGAYGGAGATCTCACACTCCCCCAAGAGAAAAATGGGGACCACTTGGTATGACTTCTGAAAATTATTTTTTGAATTTTCAAATGTTATAATTTTTTTGGGTTTTTAAATATGTATTTTTTTGTGGTGTAGTGTAACTAAGAAAATATTTGTTTTGACACGAATGTGGGATCGGAGAAACCAACAAATAGGGTTGATACTGTCACAGGATTAGCAATGAGGAGTCATCATAGAAAGAGAGAGGAGAAGATACTGAAAATATTTGTGAGGTGTGAAGAAACCTAGAGGGCTTGACCATGGGAGTGCCCTCAATGTAGATGGACAAGATTTGAACATACCTACAACACCATATAGTGGGAGTTTCTTTCTGTTTCCTTCAACTTCTCAGGAAATTGGCTTGGGAAGTGGTATGATACCACAAAACGCATGATCTAGATGACTAGAGGATAGTCTCCCCTTTTTGTACTACAGTCTATATATTTAATTGGTCAGCATATCTTGTATCAGTGTGGGCCAGATAGCCCAATTTTGTATATAGCTCCATTTTTGTATGATGTATACTTATGGTTGTTTAGTGCTTATGAATCCAAATGATATGAATGGATTCCATGAGTATGAAATGCATGCTCTTTAATTTTTTTAATATTAACAAAAAGGCCAGATTAACACAAACAAAACAACTAACAGATTTATATTATGCTAAGTGCATGGTCTCACCATGGGTATGCCTATGATGAGGATCCAAGAGATCTACCTAGTGGATTTGAATCAAAACACCAGCATGATAAGCACTAAACGTAACAAACCCACACGTAAAAACAAAACACACCACTCAACATAGAGTAAAAGTACAGTATGTACAGTGAGCTACGCATAATATGACTACGCAAAAAATATCCCATGTCTAGGCTCCAGCCAAGGATCTTTATCATCATCGAGGAACTCATGGGCCAATGTCGGCATCATATGGCACATCATGTAGGGGACACACCACATAGTAATGAATTTTTGCAGCTGAAGATACTCATTGTGAGGGTTTTGTGAGCTATGGAATATCCTTGGTGATTCCCATGAAGACATGAAGGAGGTATGAAACATGAATCTTCAACGTAAGGGGGAGAAAAGAAATTGGTGGCAAGTTTCAAAAAATATAACTAAGGTGGAAAAGGGTTAATATTGGGAATTCTAATGCATGCCCCAAAAAATGCCCCCAATCCTAGATCAAGACTCATCATGCTAACTCACATTGGTTCTAAATCAAGAAAATATGATCGATGCATCACCTCATCCTTGGCCTCATCTAGGGAATCCATGACAACCAAGATGGCCTTATCTGAAAACAACTCAATATCAAGGAAATCATGTGAACTCGGAGATTCAACATTCCATGCAGATGGAGTAGGTTGATCATACTCCATATGAAGATGGGGTTATTAACCAATATCATCTAACACTAAACGATATCACCGGGGAGGAAATCTCAACCTCTATGAATGGCATGATAGCTCTATATGATTCAACGTTCTCATGACGAGGAACCACCCAAAGATCAAAATACCTGAGGGATCCACTGGTCAATGAAAATATCATATTGATTCGAGAAACAGTCATAGAAGGAGGTGGTGGGGGAAGGGTAAATGTACCCATTAATGAGGAGTCTTTGAACATCCCCAAACCAACACTCGCATAAGTGCTCTGGGAATCACCGACAAAGGGTATATTAGAACCCACATTGGTTCGAATATTTGGGGTACAAAATGCAAGTTAATGAACCATGATGATATTTCCTTGGTGAGGAAAGAGAAGGACCCTAAATACTAATGAGAAAACAATCGTCATCTCATAGAACTAAGTGCACCCAAGTAGAAAATTATACTCCAAAGGGGAATCGACCACCTCCACCTCAATGAAGACAGTCTTGCAACCTAACTCGATGGGAAAAGTGGTGATAATTCCATGAGGTATAAACATGTGTCCATAAAAGGCCTTCAACATGGTGTTAGACGGGTCAAGCTTTGGAGATCCAAGGGCTTTCCAACATGTAATGGACATAATGCAAGTTGAGGCACCTTCATCAGCTACTATGTGGAATATTTTTTCCCATTTACTCTCACTTTAATATGAAAATATATTTGGTGGGAAAGTTGATTATGAGCCCGGTCCATATGAAATGAAAACAAAATAGACTTTGAGGGATCCACCCCACCTATTTCTGACAACAAATATTTTTTTTGCATGGGGTAGCTTTGGAGGACTTCTAAAGAAAACATGGCACATGGTGCCTGGGCCAAGTCTTCCACAATTTTGTAGTTGTGGGTGGCCCATGTATTCATATTATGTATCATGCATTGAAGAAATCCCTTGGGTGGAAGAAGGAATGTCTCAAAGGATGGCTTCTCTATCTGAACAAGGCCACCAGGATGGGAAGAGGACGTGGGCTCCTGATTCACAGGACCTACCTCAAGAGTATCATAGTTGTGTTCTTGAGTTTGTAAAGAAACCATATAGTCACACATCATAATTTTGGTAGATGAGGATGACCCCTCGACTTAAGGAGTACCTTCCATGCCCCCTTGCAGAGGGGAAAGATTTGATGCAACCATTTGTTGTGTCTGGGGAGGAAATGGATGAGTCAAGATAGGAGGATTTTTAGAAGCCTTATATTGAGAAAAGTGTCAATCAATATCATCCATATTTAGACACTAGTGAGTAGGATGGTCTTCCCCACAAATCTTGCAGGTAAACCTATTCTTTTTATTCTCTTTTTTGACTTCCCTAGTATTTTTTGGGCTTGATGGGCTCCATGTTCATTGTTAGAATTTTTATTTTTATTATTCTTTTTCCTCCCATGTTGTTGAGGATTCTTTGATTGCATGGATTGCACCAAATTCACCTCGGAGGATTGAATAGGATTCTGAGTAGTTTGGTTGGTGGGTATAGAATTTGGTGGTTTGATGAAATGTGTATGTTACCCAACTTTCCAACTAAATAACCCACATACTCACTGGAAACAGAACCAATGACACCATTAGCATGGGGTCTTGTGTTTATCCTATGAGAATTTGTTGATGGTCATGGAGCATGAGGGGTGATATCGTAAAGTGTGCCAGACTGGGAATAGATCAGGTCTAAATGTTGGGAACGTAAGATAACTTTTTCCTCAAAAGTTTACCATACCATGGAAACATCCTTGGTGATAAGTGGAAATAGGGATTTGGTGAACCACTCAATGAGGAGTTGATTAGGAATTATGGCTTTGATAATGTTTCACCTTCATCTCCACTCATGAATATGATCAGAAATGTGAGTGGATGTATCTTGACATAGAGATGTCAACAATTATATCCTAGTCTTGTACCTAATGGAAAATTGGAAGTGTGTCGAAAATTCCATGGCCAAGCCATTGAAGATAGAAAGGGAAGCACCCTTAAGTTCGATCTACCATTTTTTGTCACCTCCATTCAAGAATCCTTGGAAAAGACATAGTCTAACATTGTTGTAGATAAAATAATTATACAAACACCACAAGTGATAGGTCATGATATGTGTGGATGGGTCTTCTCCTATAGTTTTTTCAAACTTCAACATGTTATACAATAACTTAGCAAGTATGTTCAACCATAGTGGATCATGGAGAATGGGGTCATTTGTCAAACATGGTAAATCCAACAAGTCTAACATCATCGTGAAAGGAAATGGTGTGTTGGAAAAGTAATATCGGGTGGATGATGAAGCATTTTGTGACCCGGATGGACCATGGGGTCCCCTCATATCCGTGTTTCCTAAGTGATTTGAAGTTTCAAAAGGGTTAGTTCCCCCAGGTATGGAATCACTCTCAGGAGCGTGACTGCTCCCAGGACCAAACATGCCCCCAATAGGATTTCCTCTAGGGATAAAAGGACTCTCAAAAACATTTTTTCTTCTAGGTCCAAACATGCCCCCAAAATTATTACCTCCAGGAGCTAACATGGACCCTAAAGGAATACTACTTCGTTGACCAAAACTATCCCCATAAAAGTAACTTCCAAGACTAGAAGTGTGGATAAATTTATAGCCACCCCACTGAGCATAATTTCCCCCAAGTATAATTCCCCCAGAAATAGTGGTATAACTAGAAGGCCCACTACTCCATAGACCATAAGTTCCCCTAGGGGGATTTCCCCTATGAGAAGAGGTAAATGTGGAAGGAATAGAGATTCCAAGAAATTGTGTACTACCCCACGGGATGTTAAATCCCCTAGAAACATTGCAACCCCTAGACTGACTAGGAATAGCCCCAAATCCACTAGATATGTTCCAACCGAACGAAAAACCAACATTTGGCATCACCGGGTTTCCTATAGGGACATTGGGGGTGGAATAATTTCCACTCTCATCTTTGAAAAAAAGGCTAGGCCCCCCACTAGATAGATGTCAAGGTGTGGCTATCGTAATTTATGGGATAGGAGTGCTAATGCAAGGTATACTCATGGAAGGAAAAGTAGACACAGTTGACATGACCCAAATGAAGACACCTGACGAAATGGGAAAAGATGGTGTAGGTCCAATGGAACTAAGGGATGGCAAGGTGGAAATATCTAGGGCGCCTCCTATAATGCTCGTTGATGGGATTGAAGGCTCAACCACACTAGATGAAACACTCAAGCCTGACATGGTGTGAGGATAACTGAACAAGGAAAAAWCCTCACTAAATAGATCCCTAACTTGGACAAGTATGGGTTCGTTACAATCAGTCAAAGGAGGGTTAATATGAGGTAGAGGACTTTCATCAACCACTTCAACTTCAAATTTTTCACTCTCCTTATACCTTCTGTCTATCTCTCTGAACTCTTTGTCACTTACCGCTCGTTGTTTAAGAGGTGGTTCTTCCTTTGTTATAGGTGCAATTCCTTTTTGTTGATGGGACTAACGAATCAGTTGTTCATCCATGGTGAAAAAAATGTGTTATAACCAAAATAAAAATTAATCCTATGGCCGACATAGACTCAGAACTAAATATCACACCCCTAACAAATCTAGGAAATCAACATGCAAAACCAATGGATCAAATGGCCTTTTGAAAACCAACCTTATGGGGGATGTCAAATTGCCAAAATATTGTCTAGCAAAGGCGTGAGGATTAGTTATGATAACTCACACGTAACATCCCTAACCAATGCAAGTACCCTTTATTAAGGTGGGCACTCTCCAAGGGGAATGAAACAAGGATTGAACATATTCCCCAGGTACCAAAAGAAATTCCCACCCGTGGTTACCTCTGTAGATACCTAGGAAAGGTCACTATGGCTACCAACTCACAATTGGTGACTAGGAGAATAGTTGAGGGTATGACCACACATGTGGGTTGGGAAACTAAGCCTGGAGCCTCAATAAGTGTTACCTCTCAAGGATGTGTGGCACTTCTGATACCCTCGTGAACATAGTAGTCGAAGCAGTCTAGCAAACACCAAGACAAGTAGAGAGAGCATATCACTCTACTTTCCCCAATGGGACCTCATGATTGAATCCTATGTTAGAGGAGTTTCTTGACACACTTGTTGTGATAATGGATTTGAACACTCTTCAGTGACTTCTATATTGAGTTTATGTGGCCTTGGAGAGTTAACTCTCCAATCCTACACCAAGGCCCTAATCCTATCTAAGTTGGTTTGCTACCAAGAAAAAGAGTCTAATTGATTTTAGATTACATTTTATGTTTCTTATGGTTGTTTATTAGGAAAGGGATCAAATGAAAATTCAATGATGTGTTTGACTCTTTACCAATCCAAAGAAGAGTAAATATGCTTGCAAAAAATGCAACTTTTGCTTTTGATGAACTATAGCTAAGGAAGGGAAGAGAAAACTTTATTTTCATTTTTGAAAATCAACAAGACAACCTCAAAATCATGTAGCAACCATGCAAGGAAAAAAAAAAAAAATGAACAAGATCCTTGGATGCAAAACACACCAGTGCAATTTCTTGCCAAACACCCAAAATCTTTACCCTAGAAATTTTTGGTTTTTGTTTTGAAATGCAAATTTATTCTAACATAAGAAAATGAATGTGCTGATAAAATCAGAAAATGACAAGAAAAGGGTTGTGTGATATTGGTAGTGATGCCCCCCGGCACACTCCAATGTTTACATGAGATCAAAACCCAAAAACTTGAGAGTGAGACCTAGATATGGAAAAGATTTTAACAAACACAAACTAGACGGAAAATGGAAAAAGGCACCTTACCAAATCTGAAATGATATGTTGGGTGTAATTTTTAAACCTTTAACAGTAATTCAATGAACGCATAGATTATTAACACGGAAAATAAAACAATTTCAATCACACATATACATACAGATTTACCCTGGAAACCCAACCGGGAAAACCAACAACTTGTTTTAGAGCCGCAAATCTAATTGTATTCATACTCTCTTCATTGTTTAAAATACATATATATAGTATCTCATGGAATCCAAAAAACCCCTAATCAATTAACCCTATATTATAACTCAATCGTATTTCCTTAACCTAAATTACATTACCATGGACCACAAAACTGTGTGCCGTAAAACTGCCAAGGGTGAACACCATACTAGAAACACCGCTCAAAACAATTGCTCAATAAAAAACAATCATAGGATGCATGTCAGTTGGGTAGGGACCGATCATGCTCTGTCAAAAATTTTAGGTGTGACCACCCTCAAAACTAGGGAAAATCCATGGCAGAAGAGTGTGTCTCAGCATAAATCATCAATGGGTCCTCCATGAGTCCCAAGGGTGGAAAATAAGGATGTAACAATATGGTGACTAAATTAGTGTGATAACACAGTTGTAGTTGCACTCACATTGGTGATGCATAAGTACATGTAAGGAAGTTAATGGCATGTTATTTTTTGTATAGTACACCCCCCCCCCTCTAGACAATGCAAGGCTTGGGTACCTAAAATACTATAGAAAACAAGTTGCAACTTCCAACAAGAAGTAAACATGCCCTTTGTCGGTTTAGCTAATAGTTGGATTTAGTATTCCCAAATTAAGCTAGGTGTACCAACCAATAATTTTTTCTCCCCTAAGAATGTTTCAAGTGATGGTTTTTCTAACGAAAATTTTAATCATTGTGACAACTTTTTTAAGTTGAAGTAGGTCAAAGTAGGGCATAGACACATTGGTGATGCATAAGTACACATGTAGGAGATGATGCCAACTATATTTCTAAATGGTACACTTTTTTCCTAGAGTGTTCAAGGCCTATTCCCTTAAACTACTACAACACGTGAGATGAAACTAAAAAAAATAAGCAAAAAACACCTCGTTTGGCTAAGTAAATAGTTCCAATTGATTCAGAATGCTTGAATTAGGCATTTGTACCTACTACTATGTATTTTACTACCCTAAGACCATGTCAAGTGATGGTTTTTTGGATGCAATTTTATCAGTTTGAAAACTTTTAAAATTGTACAAGTAGGTCAAGTTTGCAAATCAAGTCCTTGGGGGTTGATGACAAAATTACACACCTCTATTATACATAAGTGCACATGTACGAGCTAACAACTTTCTACTTTTCTATATATTACATATCTTTTCTCCCCAATAATTTGTGGTCTATGTACTTGAATCTCTCAAGCATGGGAGATACAAACAAAACCTATGTTGGCCAAGGGGATAATGTTATCACATGAAGTTTTCAAGGCCCATAGGCATGTGTTGATTTACCCAAGTCTGTACCCTTGCCCCATTTTCATTGTTTTTGTCAGCCATGTCCTTATTTTTCCCCCCTTTGTAGTCAGCAGAGCCGTTTTCTTCTTTCCCTTTCTATTTTTAAATCTCACTCCCTCAGCCTCTATCACTAATCCTTACCTTGTCCAGCCATGTCATCCAAGTCTTCATTGTCACAGGCCATAGCACTGAGAGCAGTCTGATATGGACTCAAATCAAGTGGGCACAAGAATCAGGAGTTCAAATGTTGTAAAATTTCTTAGCAAGGATCGTGAAATCCCGATTCACGAAAGGGAATATCTGGTCTGTCTGATCGTGAAGAGTCAAAGGTCTTTGATCTGACATTGAAAAATATCAGAGGATCGTGAATTGGGAGTTCATATTATTTTCATAAAGGTGCATCCATAGCCCAAAATCATGATACCTGAAAAGACGATGGTTTCAATCTAGGTCATCCAAATTAAGGGACGTGTGGCGTCGGATCAGCAGGATCGTGATTTCATGGATCGGGTTTCAGAAGTGGAACATGGTGCGAGACCCCTGAAACGCGAAATTGCCAGAATTGGGTCCATGGTATCAGCACTTGATCACATGGGAAGAAGGTCCAGAAAGAGGAGTCAGCACTCATCGCATAGCCGGTGTTTCGTGTTGTCAAGGAAAAGATCATGGTTGTCCATTTTTAAGCAAGACCGACCACCGATCTCAAAGGCAATTTTGAGATTTTGGGCATCGCGGTGTTGGAAGTCAAGGGGAGTGAAAAATCCTAAAACGCGAAATCCAGAGATTTCTCATCTGATAAGCATGGGGTCACAGCCATCAGTTGTGTGGTTCAAAGAAAGGAGGTTGCGCAAAAGAGCAGAGTGCTCAAGTTGGTCATAAAGAAGGATCTATGTCGTCTTGAGGTTCCAAAATTGATTAAAAGGAATTATGAGTTTGCCTGGAGCATTCATGGGTGTCAGGATTCACCCTAATCCCAATGAAAGTAGTTAATGAAAATGGGGAAGGTGGTTGAAATCTCATTTCACCACTTAAATGGAAAGAATTGAAAGTTGGTCATGGAGGGCAGAAAATCAGTCGAAAAATATTTTATGGGTAAGCCCATACCCATCTGATCTTGTATCTGACAGAAGAATGCAAGCACAGACTGACAAAAGAATATGAAGATGTGAAGCTTTGATTATAGTAGCCAGGTCACACTCCTGGTGGTGACAGTTCTCTAAGTATAAATACTCAGTTTGGATATTTTTTCAGGGCCGATGGTAGAGAAAAGCTCATGTATTGTAAAGTTTTAGTAAAGCCTCAGGATTCTAGTTATGTATCTGTACTTGAGACTTCTTGTTTAATCCAAGTCATGCTTTATTACTCCATATTATTATGCATCTGATACTGAATGTTCATGATTGAAGGATTCACATGGATTATTGTGACTGTGTTGTAATGGATGTTTGATTGCAGTGTTGTCATGATGTTTTCAATTTCTTGAAGCTATGAATCCAAGAAGATCTTATTTTCAGAGTTTTTCCTCCTTATCCTGCTAAAAGACCAGACGTTCATAGCATACCTTTACATTTTCTTCTCAAAGTTCTTCCCCCTTCTCACCACTATACCAACTTAATGATTGAAGTTAGATCAAGACCTCACCTATCTGTGCATACCAACCTAGTTTTCTAAGTTAAGACTATACTTTCATGAGACTACGCCCATTTGACCTTTTATAACCAACCTATGACATTAAACTCTGATGGGTATCGATCTTACCTCTGCCGCAATCCAGAGGTGACTTCCAGTGCTAATATTTATGGCACCATTGCCAAGGAAGAAATTGAAGATTTTCTCTGGGATTGAATGACAAAGCTTATTGGTTATGAAGGTGCATCATAACTTAGTACATTAAAATATTGCAACTGTGCACCTGGAGACTCCACTGTGGTGACTCCATTGATTTGAACCCGTTGGTGACTCCACTATTTCAGATGTGGCTTCTAGAGGCAGACACACGAGGTCTACTCCACAGCTGCCGCTAGCAACATATGAAGTTGACCCAGAGAACATTGTCAGAAAGGGAAAGGCCCCTCAAGAAGGTACTTCTGCTGCTGAACCAGGTATTTCTAATATTTTTCACTGTCCTCCTTTATAAACTCTGATAGTTTCTTCTAATTTTTCTATTACACCTTATGTTGGAGTTTCTCAAACTTTAAATTTTGGGAGTGTTCTTGTTGAGTTTTCTCCTCCTAGTTTTGGATTGGAAGGAGGAATATTTGTCACTCATGTTTCCCCTGAAGTTATACCTTGGTCTAGACCCAGGACCCCAGAATATGTTTCTACCCTGGCCTTTACCACCCCTCCTCCTATTACTTTTGTTGCTACTACCAAAATGGGAACCTCTGTGTTCTCAAGCCCTAAATCCTTTTCTTTGAATCCTCTATTGTTTCCCTTTCCTCCCAGAAACACACCCCTAATGTCCCCTACTCAAACTCCATCCCCACCTAGTTCTCCTCCAGTTCAAATCCCAATGGTAGGTGCTAATCCCCCTAGAAATAGAATGGACACCATAGTAGCTTCCAGATATGCCCTTCTCGTTCTGCCTCAGCCTCTTAATGCCCTACCAGTTGGTGGCTACCTTAAGAAACTGCCTAAGTTTACAGGAGAGGGAGATATAAATGCAAAAGAGCACCTTGCAGCTTTCTATAGTTATGTTGATAACTATGTCATAGTAGACGAAGATGTATGGATGAGGATTTTTGTCCACGGTCTTGATGGAGAAGCCAGATAGTTGTTCATGGCCTTGACCCCTGGATCCATTGATGGGATTGAGGCTTTAGATGATATCTTATTGAGACAATGGGGGGATAAAAAGGACTTAATGTATTATATCACAGAGTTTGGGTCCTTAAAGATAAAAGAGGGAGAGTCTATCTCTGACTTCTCATAAAGATTCAGCAAAATGTATAATAAGATCCCTACTGAGATAAAGCCTACAGAATCCTCTGCCAAATTTACATATGTTAGTGATTTTGACCCTGAATTTTTCCTCCTGTTAAGAGAGAGAATATCTACCTCCTTGGCGCATATGCAAGATGCAGCCCTAGAAGTAGAGTCTAAAATATTGGCAGTTGATCGACTCAGGAATAAGGTTGATAGAGACAGAGGAAGGGAAAGATTTGAAACCTCAAACTCCAGTTCCTCTGCCCTCCCCCCTCAAATGGATGAGGTAACCAAGTTACTAAAATCCCTTTCTACTGGAATGGAAAGGTTGGAATTGGAAGGGAAACAAACATACATAAATCCTCAAAATGTTGATAATAGAGGAAACTTCAGGAGGTCGAATAACCATTCTCCTCAGATAATGCAAAGGGAACAAAGGAACAGAGATAGAGACGATCAGAAAATCTAGAGCCCTCTCCAAAATATTCTTGTGACTGATGATGGAGAAGGGGAAGAAGACCTTGACCTAGAAATCCACTATCTCGGAGACACCTCCTCTTTCCCTCATTTGACTCAATTATCATATGAGGAGTCTGTCATGGACAATCAAATAAACTAGCTGAGAAAGGGAGACAAGGCCAGTGACAGCCAAAATAGATATAATCTCAGGTCCAAGAAGAAAGCAGGGATGCCTAATGTTCCTAAGAATCCTATCAGAGAAGATAATCCTACTAAAGATGTAGCAGACAGCAGTAAAGGTAAGAACGTGCAGACCCCCTCTCCAGTGGTCAAAAATCCTATTCTGGACACAAAAGAAATTCCAAAGAAATCTAGAAAATTAGGATCCATGTACCCCTCTCTGAGCTGGTCAAGCATGAAGATTTCAAAAGGAGCCTCTCTAAGATATTGTAGTCTAAGCCCTCATCTCATCCCTCTGACTCAATAAATTTGCAAGATGAAAGGCGAGAAGTCATCTTAGGTCCTATGGTAGAAGACAGGGATGATTCATCCCCTCCCCTCTCTTCTATACTTCACTGAACATACATGACAAGGTGTTGCATAACTGTCTGATGGATTCAGGAGCTTCTCATAATCTCATGCCCAAAACTGTCATGGAAGAACTTGGACTAGAAATCACAAAAGAATACCATGATTTTCATTCCTTTGATTTGAGGAAAGTGTCATGTCTTGGTGTCATCAAAGATCTGGTCATGACCTTGTTTCATCTATCCATGAAAAGTGTGGTCATGGATATTGTGGTAGCTAATGTTGCCCCCAAGTTTTCCATGTTGTTGTCGAGATATTGGATAAAGATACTTGGGGGAACCTTGCAAATGGACCTCACATATGCCATTGTTCCTATGTTTGTGGGGGAGCATAGAAGACTGTACAGAGAAGCTCAGTTGTCATATATCATTAGTGATGAAACAAACCCCACCAACCATCATATATTCGCGCTTGACAACGATTTGGGATTCAGTTTATTATAGCTTACTGTTGCTTCTGAGCCTCCTCTTAAACTCAGAAAGCATCCCATTGCTTCTCCTGAAGCTTCCCCTTCCACTAGACCTGATTGGAAAATGTTCTTTGACGGAGCCTTTTCCAGGGAGAGTGTTGGTGCTCGAGTGGTTTTCATCTCACCATCCCAAGAGACCATACTTTCATCCTACAAGCTAGAATTTGAAACTAAAAATAATGTAGCGGAGTATGAAGCTTTTGTGTTGGGTTTGAGGGCTGCAAAGGACATGGGAATCAAAGAGATATATGTGTTTGGGGATGCCGAGATGGTTGTAAACCAAGTAAGAAATATTTACCAAGTCAAGAATCTAAGGCTCAGATCTTATAGGAATGAAGTGTGGGATTTAATTGACAGTTTTTTCTTGGCCTTCAAAATTTCATTCATTCCAAGAGAGGAGAATACAGTGGCTGACTCTTTGACTATTTCGACAAGCATTTTTAGAGTCTCTCTGCCACCCAAGCTCAGGTATGATATAGAAGTAAAATACAAACCCTCCATACATGACAATGTTAAGCATTGGAAGTTATTTGAGGATGATCTTGAGATCAAGAGGTTCCTGGAAGTTGTTGACAAATTTTCTTCATTACACATAGACCAGGATTTTGATTCTCAAAGTAACTCACATGCCGATGTATTTTTAAAGAAAATCGCTAATCATCATATTGTGCAGTTGTCGAGAAATCACATTCTGAAGGGACTAGTCCCTTTGGAAAGGATATTTGACAGTAATGATGTGGCAGTGAAAGCTCAGAGGCCGACTGATGATGTTGACATAGCCGAATGCAATATTGGCACAGAGAAGGACCCTAAGTATGTCAAGTTGTCAAGCAGCTTGTCAAGGAAACAGAGGGTCGGGTACACTGATTTATTAAAGGAATTCATTGATGTATTCACCTGGACCTATGAAGACCTCAGAACATATGACATGGTTGTCATTGAGCATAATATTCCACTGAAGGAAGAGGCCAAACCATTTAGGTAGAAATTGAGACAGATAAATCCTATTCTCCTGCCTATTATGGAAAGGGAGGTAAAGAAGTTGTTGGATGCCCAAATCATTGTCCCTTTGAGATATTCTGAGTGGGTGGCCAACCTGGTCCTGATGAGAAAGAAGAGTGGGGAAATTAGACATTGTGTTGATTTCAAGAACCTGAATAGGAGCTCAAAGAAAGACAATTACCCCTTGCCGAAAATGGAACACATGTTACAAATGGTAACTGGCGCATCAAGGATATCCATGATTGATGGATTTTCGGGATACAATCAGATCTCAGTCCTACCTGAGGAAAAAGAAAAACCAACCTTCACCACTCCTTGGGGTACATTCATGTAAGCCAAAATGCCCTTTGAATTGATGAATGCGGGAGAGACATTTTAGAGACCCATGGATATCGTTTTCATTGGAGAAAAGGAAAAGTTTGTGGTCATCTATCTGGATGACATTACAGTCTTCTCCAGATGAGATAGAGAGCATTGTGAGCATTTAAAAAGGGTTTTCCTGAAATGCAGTAAATTTGGTCTCTCCTTAAATCCCAAGAAGTCTATGTTTGCCATGAAGGAGGAAACATTTGTGGGCCACATAGTATCAGCTGAAGGAATTAGGGTCGGTCCCAACAGAGTTGAAGAAATCCAAACCTTGTCACTCCCGAGATCCAGAAAAGAAGTCCAGTCTTTCTTGGGAAAAATTAATTTTATGAGGAGGTTTGTTTCCAACTTTGTTGAGATGTTAAATCTTATAAAAACCATGTTGAGGAAAGGAAACAAAATCAAATGGACTATCGAGTCTCGAAATTCCTTTGATCAAATAAAGAAGGCCTTGACTGAAGCACCTATACTTATCGGTCCTGATTACTCAAAGGATTTCCTCATTTTTTAATTTGCTTCATTTGACACCGTAGTGGTTGTTCTATTGTAGAAAAATGATGAAAGGTTGGATCAACCCATTTCCTTTTTCAGTCGAGTATTGAGAGATGTTGAGGTGAAATATGACATCATGGAGAAGAAGGCATATGCTTTGGTCCAATCTCTCAAAGATTTTAGAGTTTATGTCCTGCAATCAAAATTCATCGCTTACGTCCCTTTAGCTGTCGTTAAGGAAATTCTCATTCATCTAGAAATATATGGGAGGAGGAGCCGATGGATTGCCAAAATCCTTGAATTTGATATAGAGATCAAGCCCACCAAATTGATCAAAGGTCAAGGTTTATCCAGGTTTCTAGCTGAATCTAATTATAAATCTTTGGGGTTAAATTTCGTCAATAATTACTCAGAAAGTCAACAGGCTGAGTTGTCTGATACAAATGCTCAGGTAGAGCCCCCATTAGCAGGATGTCCTTGGTACAAGGATGTCATATATTTTCTACAGAAATTGCAGCCTCTCGATAGCATGCAAAGGAACAAGGCTAGAGATTTAAAGCCCAAAGCAATTAAGTATTGCCTTGTTGATCAAATATTATATTGGAAGGACCCCTTGGGGGTGCTTTTGAGATGTTTAGACCCACACGAAGCAAAAAAAACTATTTTTTATTTTCACGACAGTCTGTGTGGAGGACATCACTTATGGAGAATGACGACCTACAAAATTATCAGGGCTGGATATTTCTGGCCTACTCTGTTCACTGATGTTTGCACAAAAGTCAGAGCCTGTGTTAAATGTAAAATATTATCCAGAAAGTAGTAGCTAAAGTCCCTACCATTGAAACATGTGGTTGCTTTAGGTCCCTTCTAGCAGTGGGGCCTAGAATTCATTGGTGAAATTCATCCTGCATCTAGTGGTCAGCACAGATGGATCCTAACTGCCATAGATTAATTTACCAAGTGGATAGAAGCTATTCCCATAAGGAGTGCTTCTCACAGGGTGATCATCGGTTTCCTGGAGGATATCATAGCAAGATTTGGTTGTCCGAGCAGAATCGTCACAGATAACGCAGCATCCTTCAAATCCGAACCATTAATCCAATTTTGTGAGCAATTTTGAATCAAGTTGATTCACTCTGCCCTATACTACCCCCAAGGCAATGGACTGGCAGAGTCCTCTAACAAAAGCCTCATCAAGATCATTAAAATAATGTTAGAGGATAACAAGAAAGCATGGGATTCAAATCTCAAGTTTTCTTTGTGAGCTAATAGAGTGATAATGAAGAGATCTCTCGGTGTCTCTCTATTCCAGCTCATATATGGAACTGAAGCAGTTTTTCCCTCTCAGATTGCCTTGCCAGTGGAGAAATTCTTTCAAGTTCACCAAGGTGAGCCCGATGATATGATTAGAAGAATCCAACAACCAGTCGAAGTACAACAGGCAAGAGAGCAGCTCCTGGACAGAGCACATGAGCATCAACAGAAGATCAAGCAGGCTTTTGACAGGAAGGTGAGAAAAGATGATTTCCTGCTAGGAGATCTAGTAATTAAATGGGACGCACCCAAGTAGGACAGAGGCAAGCATACTAAATTCGAGGCCTTGTGGATCGGCCCCTTCAATATTTCTGAGGTATTCCCAAACAACACTTACAGGTTGCAGAACTTGGAGGATAATGAAGTTTTTGGTGGCCCTGTAAATAGCCACTTCTTGAAAAAAAAAATTGTTAAAACCACAACCGAAGTCCCACCATTGTAAATACCATTCCTATTTTATTTTTTATTTTTATTTTTATCTTTTTATGACTGTTAGACTCCATAACCCAACAGTTAAGACACTAGAACTACTTGTTCTTGGCAAATCGTAGGGAGCATTCCATACCCTATGGAGCTAAATGTTATCACATGAAGTTGTCAAGGCCCATAGGCTTGTGTCGATTTACCCGAGTCTATACCCTTGCCCCATTTTCATTGTTTTTGTCGGCCATGTCCTTATTTTTTCCCCCCTTTGTAGTCAGCAGAGTTGTTTTATGATTTCCATTTTTGTTTTGAAAGCTCACTCCCTCAGCCTATGTCACTAATCCTTACCTTGTCCAGCCATGTCGTCCAAGTCTTCATTGTCACAGGTCATAGAACTGAGAGCAGTCTGATATGGACTCAAATCAAGCGAGCGTGGGAATCAGGAGTTCAAATGTTGTAAAATTGCTCAGCAAGGATCGTGAAATATCGATTCATGAAAGGGAATATTTGGTCCACCTGATCGTGAAGAGCCGGAGGCCGTTGATCTGACATCAAAAAATATCGGAGGATCGTGAATCGAGAGTTAGGGATTCTTTTCATAAAGGTGCATCCATAGCCCGAAATCCCAATACCCGAAAAGTTGATGGTTTCAATCTAGGCCTTCCAAATTAAGGGACATGTGGCACTGTATCAACAGGATCACGATTTCACAGATCGAGTTTCAAAAGTGGAACATGGTGCGAGACCCTCAAAATGCGAAATCATGAAACGCCCGAGAATTGGGTCCGTGGTCTCATCACTTGATCACATGGGAAACAAGTCCAGAAAGAGGGGCCAGCGCTCATCGCATAGTCGATGTTTCATGTTGTCAAGGAAAATATCGTGGTCATCCATTTTGAAGAAAGACCGACCGTCGATATCAAAGGCAGTTTCGCAATTTTGGGCATCGCGGTGTTGGAAGTCAAGGGGAGTGAAAACTCCTAAAATGAAAAATCTTGAGATTTCGCATTGAATAAGCATGGGGTCACAGCCTGCATTCATGTGGGGAAAAGAAAGAGGTTGTGTAAAAGAGAAGAGTGCTCGATTTGGTCACAAAGAAGGAGTTGTGTGGTCTTGAGGCTCCATAATTGACTAAAAGGAATTATGAGTTCACCTGGAGCATTCATGGGCATCAGGCTTCACCCCGATCCTGATGAAAGTAGTTAATTAAAATGGGAAATGTGGTTGAAACCTCGTTTCACCACTTAAATAGAAAGCATTGAAAGCTAGTCGTGGAGGGAAGAAAGTTAGCCAAAAGTTCCCCTGCCATGGATTTTATGGGGAATCCCATACCGATCTGATCTTGCTTCTGACAGAAGAATACAAGCACAGCCTGATAGAAGAATATTCAGGTGCGAAGATTTGATTATAGTAGCCAGGTCACACTCCTGGTGGTGGCAGTTCTCTTAGTATAAATACTCAGTTTTGATATTTTGGCAGGTTCGATGGTAGAGAAAATCTCTCGTATTGTAAAGTTTTAGTAAATCCTCTGGCTTCTGGTTATGTATATGTATTTGATACTTCTTGTTTAATCCAAGTCATCTTTTCTTACTCTGTATTATTACACATATGATACTGAATATTCATGATTGAATGATTCACATGAATTATTATGATTGTGTTGTAATGGATGTTTTATTGCAGTGTTGTCATGATGTTTTTAGTTTCTTGAAGCTTTGAATCCAAGAAGATCTTGTTTTCTAATTTTTTCCTCCTTAAGTTGTTGGAAGACCAGATATTCAAAGCAAACCTTTACATTTTATTCTCAAATTTATTCCCCCTACTCACCACTATACCAACTTATTGACTGAAGTTAGATCAAGACCTCACCTATATGTGCATACCAACCCAGTTTTCTGAGTTAAGACTATACTTTCATGAGACTGCGCCCATTAGACCTTTTATAACCAACCTGTGACATAAAACTTTGATGGGTATCGATATTACCTCTACCACAATCTAGAGGTGACTTCCGGTGCAACTATATAGTTCCATTGGATTGTGTAGGCTTGAATTAGGCTAGCTGCACCAACCACCAGAAATTTGGTTTTCCCCAAGAACACGTAAAATTATGGTTTTCTCGAATGCCAAATTTCAACAATGTGACAATTTGTAAAAGTATCACAAGTACGTAAGCTTCACAAATAAAGACACCAACAACTAATAATGGGTTCACCCACCTTTATATATATAAGTAGATGTGTAGGAGTTAATACCTCACTATTTTATTACATGGTATGTGTTTTTTTCCCTCAACACATTTAACTAATCACCTTTGGAACATAAGTTGCAACTCATGATAAGAATAAAATGGAGTTTCCATTAGCCGAGTGGACACTTATATTATATTTATAATGCCCAAGTTAGGCTAGGTATACCAACCACCATGCATTTTTTACCCTAAGAATGTGTCAAGCTATAGTTTCCCAGATGTAAACACCAACAGCTTTGGATACAAGTTCCAAATTTGCACATACATTAATTTGTTATAACGACATCAAAAGACAAAAAAATCTATCATTGGAATTTAGGAGTTAGAATTTTGACATAAATTTAGTAGTGTCAATACATTGTCATGTTTTCGACGCATTTAGAGTGCCACATGGAAAGTTGAATAGCTTCAATTACCCTTGTGGATGTCGAAATTCCAACACATAAGAAATGACAAACTCACATCTTAAGGTGCCACATGTCATCTATTACATGCTCCTCAAATGACATTAATCATCAAAATTTTGACACTTGGGAAACCACTAACTGGCATCTAAAGGTGTCGCATGATATATATTAAAACTCTAAATACAACGACATATTGACGCTGTAGATATGAGGGGAAACATTGTCATCATCACACAAACATTGAAATATGGATGTTGTATCGATGAAGAACTAATGTTCATGTTGTAGTATCAATGTCTAGGGTGTTGTTTTCTTGTTGATTAGACATTGAGAAAATGTTAACAGGACATCAGTATTGTGATGACCCATGTGTTTAAAAAAAATATGCACCTTGTAGGTCTTGGAAACTGTTCTATGTGGATAGTTCATTTACCCTCTTTATTATTTTCTTTTCTTTTAAACATATAAATAAATGAAGGTTATAGAAATGGCTCACTATCCAAGGAAAAGTGAGGTAAGTTCATCTTCTTATCTATAAATTATGTTTTAGTGATTAAGCTATAGTTTTCCATGCACTTATCGACAACAAACTAACTTATCACTTTTCAATCTTGTATCATGGTTTGCACTGTCAATACATGCACATTTACTTTCATGCTTATTTATGCATAAAACCTATAATCCCTAAACATGTTTTCCTCAAAGTATGAACTTTTCCCAAATGTAAAATTCTTTTTGTTTTCATGATAGAAAATTACACGATACAATAAGGAACATCCACCATGGATCATTCTAAATCTTGACATCATATTTACTTGAAAAGATCTATCATAAAAGTGCTTCAATATTTGCCCATCCATTCATCTTGTTGGTTCTGACCTAACAAGTTTCCAATCAACATTAAAGTGTAAATATCCTATTAAAATGTATGGTCTGTGTGCACTCTTCCAACATCTCATTCTAACATCCACCATATTTTCCATGGAAATTTCTTGTAGTTCACCGCCAATTATTTAGTAATTTATATGATTCCTTCTTCCTTTAAATATAATTTAGTAGCCACTCAATTCCATTAAAAATATAGAGCATCATATTAACCCTATTGAGGAGCCTATGAATCACCTATACTATATAATTCTCACTACCATCTCCTAAAGTGTAATCATTATCCCATGGTTTCCTTTAAAGATAGGTTCACCTTGGCCATATAGAAGAATATTAAGGTTCTAGTGGTCTCAATAACTTTATCCAAATATCATCTAATTTAATCTTAACGATTTCACATCATCCAATTATGTTGGAACATATTTGACTATTTTAAAGAATAAGCCTCTAAAACTATCCCACCAAAGAAAGTTTCTTACTTTTCTTGAAACTAATGCATTTTTCCCATCAATGTTGTCTATACCAGAAGCAGCACAAAAAGGAAGTGATTTGTTGCAATGGGGCTTATAAAGAGTCTTCCTAATTTGAGACAAAGTCTAAGAGCTCTGTAGTGACTAATAATACAAAATCATTAAAGGAAATATTTTACCTAATTTCCATGCACTATCATTATGAATATAAAATTAATAGTACATTCTTCTAAAATTAATAATATTCTTCGGACTTAGAAGCATATCAGGTTTCTAAACTAGAAAGAAAGAAAAAAAACATATGATTCTAAGGGGTTTTTTTATAGCTTCATTAGATCTAAATACCTTTATATTTTATTTGGACTTTGCATTTTGTAAACCAATGGAAATTTGGGTAAACAATACTCATTGAATGTATGGTGTGCATTGTGGGTTCTTATGACATTCCCCGGCCATCAACCCCTGCCGAGTAATGCTACCCAAACAACCTTATATTTTCCAACTAGCTCTGATACCAATTTGTAACCTTCTCGGCCTTAAACCGACAGGCTAGACAACATTACCTCGGAAACTAACATGCTCGAGCATACACACACACACACACACACACACACA
>SNQJ01S0089275.1:0-19747 GCA_010110895.2 Picea sitchensis
GATGAGTGTAGAATGGTGTGGGTGGAGTATTTCATCCCCGAGACCAAGCTTGGAACAAGGTGAGTGGGTCTTTCACCACTGAGTTGCTCACAAGGGTTTGTGACAACAAAACCCTCAAACTGTATGCTCAAGAGCAATAACAAGCAAATACCAAAATCCAAAATGCCCAAGAAGTGCGCCCTAGCCTTCTCTTTATACTTTTTCTTCTATTTTCCTGTTGAGTTAACTTAACTCCTAGAGTTAACCCTAACTCCAACTTCGGCTCTTCTATTTCTTCATTGAGTTATCTTTTAACTCTTTTTCACTTTTTATCAAGTCAACTTAAGAATATAACCTTAGTTTGGTTGACCTTTCCCCTCTGTGTGAGACTATGGCCTAGTGGGGACACCTAGACCACTAAGTTTTCCAAACCTCTTCATCAAGAGGTGGGGGACATTACATCAAGGCCTTTTGGCAATTAATTGATGATTGGCATAATCCACCTGTCTATGAGGATGCTCTTATGCGATTATTTTCCTGGACTCTTTTGGAGGGTCAGGGATCTGCTTCTGATTGGTTTCTTCTTCATAAAGACAACTCGATTAAGACCATACGGGATTTTCTGCATGACTTTTGTGAAAGATTTGGGGATGATCAAGATGAAATTTACAATGAATTGGTTGATGATTTTATGGAAAAATGGAAGAGGAAGAATCTTCCAGCTATTGAAACAATCAATTCAGATATAACGATTGATGCTCTGCCAGATCCCATTGAGGAGCTTAATGAAGTAATTCAAAACATGCAGTTTTCCCATGAAGAACAATGTAAATCCATGAATGGATAGTTTGGGGCCATGGAAGATCAATTGGAGATCATGGGAGCTAATTTCACAGAAACTTATATCGAATATCTGGACCCCCTTGAACTTGAGCTTGACAGTGAAAAGGATAAGGAAGTTCATTGGGAAATTTCGGATGAATCCATGGATGAATCAGTCATTTGTTTGGAGGAGGTAGAGGAGTTTGAGTTTGAAAATATTGAACATCTAGATAATTCAAGTCCCCACTCTCTTCCCAAGGAACCGATCTTTTTGAAGGAGAACTTTGACAATATTATTGATAACAATGCAATGGTTCCTGTGGCATGTTCATTTTCGGCATCTCAACCAAATGAGGACTTTGTACAGAATAATGGGAAAATGGAAGGCAACTTTAGTTTATCAATGTCATATCATTATGAGTATTGGTTGGCCTTCCACCTTGGCAGTCATAAGCAGCAAAGTATTAAAATTCTACACGGCTTGTCATATTCCAGTGTTTGGTTGAAGGGAAGAAGGAGCATGATTCTTGGCTAGTTCTTTCTTGCGAAAAATTCCAAGTTAATAAAACTTGGGAAGGGGTCTTCTGTGAGTCATCCTGGACTAGGATGTTTCAGACACTTGTGGCATCATTTCATCCATTACATGGATGGCTGTAACATATCCCTAACCCTTTTCCTTGTATTTCAATTTTGTATTGTTTCATTCATTATGTTGATATGTACTTTGAATTATTTTTGTATCATAGATTCATGTTGTAGTTATGATGTTGTACTTTGGTTATTTAATTATGTAGATGTTGTTTATAACATTTATTTCATTGTATATATGTGTATGCTTATGTTGGATATTGGTGAGCACCTTTTTTTAGATGTTGGATTCTCGTATGCTCTTCGTCCCATGTGAGAAGATCGAACACACGTCCCCATGTGGAGCTAGATGTTGATCGCCTATTCAACTAGGGGGTCAACTCCATGTGCCATGAAGATATGCATCATCAGATGCTAATATGTCGAAGACAGTTTGGTTCTACTCGACAATTTTTGCCTCCAACACACTTTTTTGTAAACGGAATTTCCGCACCTCTGCGTGGGTTAATAATGTAATAGGTCTGCATGGGTCATAGTTAGGTCAGTTAAGGCATGCAAGTTTTCCACACCTTCCAGTTTGTCAACAAGCTTAGTGCTAGCAGACATCTTTTACCTGGAGCTAGGAAAATGACCGAAAAAAGAAAGTGCTCAAAATCAAATTCTGAACTTACCAGGAGGTGCGCTTGGCTGAGGCGAGTAGCCTGGTGTGTTTGGATCTGAGAAAATCCAACTTTTGCTCCTCCAAACTTGATCTGCGGATTTCTGGACTGGTGCTTCTGGTTTTCTGGTACCTCTCGTACTCTGGTACTTCTGGTACACTGGTTTTCTGGTACTTTGTGAAACTAGGGTTTCACTTTCTGGGAGATCTAGCCACTGAAAAGGTGCGCTGAGAGTGCCAAAGTAATCCTTGGGGGAGGGTGCACTTTTCTAGATGGTTTTAGGGCTGAAAAGCTTCACCATCAAAAAACCCTAATTTGCATGTACGTCAACAGTGACGTTTTTCACTCTTGTGAAAGATGCTTCCTTTAGCTTGGCTCTGATACCATGTTAATGTTTAAGCCATTATTATAGTTCTTTGCATTTCAATAGATAACAATAGCATAACACAAGATCACTGAGAAATACACAATCACAAGAGACAACATTTATCCTGGGAAACCCTCTAGGGGAAGACACAAATCACAGAGAGACAACATTTATCCTCCGAAACCCTCTAGGGGAAGAAACCCAAAGAAACTTCCTTATTATAGATAACCAATACAATACCAAGAGATAACTTAAACTAATGCAAAATATCCTCTCCCAAAAGATATGCCACTCTCTCTCCTTCTCTAATTGCAGATCTGAAACTTGTCTCAATGAGCAAGTGAGGTGTGTGTGTGTCTAAGTGAGGGGCTAGCCTCCTTATTTATACAATCCGTGGTAATGCAGAAGTGTCTCTTCACTAAGGTGGTCAATTTCAAACCTGGTGGTTATAACCACCTTTATTATATTTCCTGGGCTTTGATATATTCAAATACTTCTTTGCCTTTATTAATTACATTTCATAATCTTCAATCCACAAAAGGGGATTTGGTCCTTAACACATACAACATGATCAATCCACAATGGGGATTGATCCAATCTTAGGCTTTTATTGTCAGCTGCTTTTATCCCCCAGGCCTTTAGCCCATTCTTCCCACAAGGCAAGGCACAACCCCTAAATGATTGGCCAACCCTATGCCCAGACCAGTGTAATGGGATGGGTGAGAGGGAAATAAGATGGAAAGTGGTATGTATGACGAGAATGGACGATGGATTTTCAGAAATCCCCCCAGTGGCAACTCAAAACCTATGGACATAAACTTGCTAGGGCATCCTGTCATTCCCCCCAGACATGGTCAAGTGGACAAGCATAAGATCTATGCACCCGTTAGAAACAAAGGAATCAAATGCACATATTCAAAGGTTTTGAGGATCAAAATGACACATACCATGATACTCAGACTCATTACCTCATGGAGCAAGAACCATCTCTGATACATGACCAAGCCGAAGGTGATGGATGTTGCTGCTGCTGACAAAGTGGAGGCGCTGAAAGGGAGAAAAGATGGGCCCTCCAGGTCCATGCTCAAGTCGATCTGGCTCTCGGTACTCCATGTCTAGGACCTGTGGGCCTCGAGACATAATCTCCTCATTATCCCTAAAAGTGGGGGATAATAGAGCCCATCTCTAAGCTCCAAGAAGTGCTCAACGTAGAAGACCATCTTTGGGTGTAACCCACTTTGAGGGTTAACCCAAGTGATTTGGATAAATTGCTTGTAAATGTCATCCTTGAAGATCCTGTTCAACTCCCATCTGGTAGGTAGGAGGTGTCTAGGTGTGTGTAAGTGGAGGGAGACGATCCATCTGAATGCCCACAGACCCTCATTCACAGGCCCTGAAAGATCTGAAACCCTCGTGACCCAACCTCGAGCCTGACCTGAATGGCTAGAGAGGGAAATGGTCTTTGAAGAACAATAGGCCAAGTATGGGTACCTGTCTCGTCCCTTCAGTGAGTTAGGGAAGCTCCGGATGCGATGCAGAAAAGAGACCAGTCCGAACACTATCTCAAGTTGGAAAGGCCATGCCCCAAAATGGGCTAGGATGATGTGCTGAGGGACTATTTGGTTTCATCTAATGATGTGTCGGAGGAGAAGGGCTCGGATTCTCTTATTTGAGGCCCAATTATAATCAAGTAAAGAAGGCCTCCAAATCTCTGAGCCATACAGAATAGTGGGTCGGATAAGGGAGTCTATGAGGGACATTTTGGATGAGATGTGTTGAAAATGGGGACGGAAGAACTATCTCTCAAGAAGGGATAAGGATTCGTAGCCATTGTTGATCCGAGGCTGGAGGGTCGTTCGGAAACTGAAGCGGGGTCCTCAGAATTTCACACCCAATTATTTGTAGGTGTTGGTGATCTCAATCTCCTCTCCTCTGAAGAAGAAATGAAGGTATGATGTCTTGTTCAACCTTTTGCAGATCATAACCTTGGTTTTACCCAAGTTGATCGTTAACTGTTGAAGGTGGCAAAAGAGAGCTAATGCATCCAACTGTCTGTGCAACCCCTCTTGAGATGAGTCTAGGAGGACCATGTCATCAGCTAAGAGCAAGATGGATATCAGAACTTGGTGGAGGAGGCACCCATCATTGTCTTTGATATGCTCGTGAAGAAAGGCCTCCAGCTCATCAATATAAATCCTAAACGATGTGGGGGATAGTTGGGCGACCCTATTTAACCACAAAGGCACTCCTGATGAAATCAAACATCCAGTGAACTGTGCGAAGACGACCAAGGACCAACTCATATAGGTGCATGATGGTAATCAATAGGGTCTTGGAGACGCTAATGTCTCCGAGCCTCAGGAGCAAGGCTTCTTGCGGGACAGAGTCAAAAGCTTTCTGAAAATCTACAAAACAACAATAGACTTTCGAAGAATGATGCCATGCCTCCTTAATGATGGCCTCGAGGGTGAATATGTGATCAATGGTTTGATGAGCAGGTCAGAATCCTACTTGCCCCCTAGCTTTGAGGTACCTCTGCTCAAGCTCACTAGAGAGCTTCATATGGGGAATCGTAGCATAGAGTTTCGAAAATGTGTGGCCCACCACGATCGTCTTATAGTTGTTGGGATCTGAGCTAGGGCCCGATTTGTGAATCGGGTGGATGATGTGATGTGGCCATGTCGATGGAAAAACTCTATGGACCACATGGTTGAAGAAATCAACCAAGTGAGAAACTAAAGCACGAAGATCGTGCTTAATAAACTCTGCTTGGAATCGTTCCTTGTCTGCTGGTTTGTTGTTGTCCATCACGCGAACGACTTCTCTGATGTTACTATTTGATAATAAGAAGCATGAAGAGGGAGGAGAGGTAACTTGAATCTGGGGCTTGCCCAAGAATATCATATAGTGGATACATGAGAGAACATGGATCTGAGGTTAAGGTTGGATGGGAGGGGAGAGTGGCGGGGGAGGATGGTGCGCCATAAGTGTTTAGGGTAGTGAGTAACGGAAATACATAAGTCCCATCTCCTCTGAGAAACAAAAAGACATTTCTTGCAGTGGAGGAGACTATGATAGGAAGCTTTGAGGTTGGGGTAGGAGAGGCGAGCATGGGTGAAAGCTTGTCAAAGCTGGTGGTGGAGAGACTTGCATTTTTCGTCATACCATTTGCTCATAGGGCGAGAGTCAGGTTTTTGGGAGGTGGAAGTGGGTTGGGTGGAGTGATGGTAGGACTTGAGGGCTACATCCCAAATGATGGATGAGAGGTAGTTGTACTTGGTAGATGCAGAATCAAGTAAGGAGAACTGGGTCTTGAAGGGGAGCATTTGGCAGAGGTGGGTAGAAAAGGTGTCTGTGTTCCTTAGGGGGGGGGGGTGTCAGCCTAGAGAGCGAAGGAAAGAAGAGCATGGTCTGTGAGGGGGATGGGGGAAATAGAGAAGTGACGAATAAAGGGGAATAAGTTCTGGCTAGAGAGGACATAATCAACAACACTCGCACCTCTGCTATGAGGTCGACACGTGAAAAAGCGAGAATTTGGGAAACATGGGAGCTCGTTAAGAATCAACAACTTCTGAGATTCCCCTAAGTGCAAAGGTATCAACCATAGGCCGTGAAAGGCCCCAATGCATTGTCAGACATCTGGTGAAGCCCCATTGACTCTGGAACTATCTCCTAGATGCAGAACACATCCTCTAACTGGTTGTGGAGAGGAATCTGGAGAGCTTTGGTGCGGGAGTTGAAGGATAACCTCCCCAACCATTGAGTACTGATTGATACCAACATACAAATCTATAAAGGGGTCCTCGTCTGTTAGCATTAATTTCCGCACTACTTGAAAGCTTGAATAATTCTGAAGATTTGCAAGGGAAACTGATTTAATTTTAGAAAAACCTTCCCAACGTGTCACTAGCAACTCTCCTCTCCGTTTGGGTTGGAGCTTGCCAACCTTAGGGGGGCGTCCCTAACCTTTTCTTGAGTTGCTTTCAACCTGTAAATCTGCAATAAAACATAATAAAAATAGCAGCAAGAAAGTATTTTCGGTTTGTGATTAAACAATCAAAAGGATTACAATATTTGATTTTATAAAATGTGGTGGAATTAGCCTTATGCAGTGAAATAAAAGAAAGAAGAAAGATGCTTTAAAAGGCAGATTTGTCACCAAAGAAAAGGCCTAAGAACTTCTAAAAACATTTTCACAAAATCATCAAAATGCCATCAAACTTTGAGAGGTAGATAAGAGCACAACTAAACTTTATCCCACATATACCAAAAGGATGATTGCGCCAAAGAGACAGATACAAAATCGGTTGAATGATGTTTCGTGCAAAGAATATAGAAGCTAAAAGAGAGAAAGATAAGAAACGCGAGAGAGTATGCTGCTGCTAAAGAAAATCCGACCTCTAACTTTAAAACGACCTCCTCCTTTTAATGATCAATTTCCTCTAATGCACATTAGCATGCAAGAGTTCTCTCCTAACTCATGCGCATTAATGAGTGAGAGTGAAGATCCCTCCTCATGCGTGTGGAGTGAAGTGTAGAGTGAGGTGTCCATGCATTTAGTTGACTAGGTGAGAGAGTGTAGTAAAGTATCTTATCGATCTAGTCCAAGTACACTGAAGTAACCATGTGCTTTAGTCGAATTGAATGTAAACCAGGATGATTTGGCCATGCACATGGGCTAATTGAAGAAGCTTTGAGTCCAACTGATGTCAAGCTAAAGAGAGAAAAGCATGCACCCTATTAAGTGGAGATACTCCGAGTCTAATTGATGACGAAGTGAAGAGAGAGAAAGCATGCTCCTAGTTAACCCATGCATGCATGCATGCATGTGCCTAAATTAATTCCAAGAAGGTGCCAAATCATTCCTAAGTCAATGCATGCGTCCCAATGATGCATGCACCACCTCTCTCTCTAGTTGACTCGTGCATGCGCCTTGTTAACATAGACAAATCCCTAGTCTAACTCCAACACTTGCCACCTCACTCCAGTGTCATGCATGTATCCAAATCCTGCCACTTGTCCATCTCATAAGTTGCCACGTGTTATCATCTGAGACTACCACAGGTCACCCTGCCATAAATAGATGCTACTAAAAATAGAAATGCCCAAAATAACAATTCCCCCCAAAAATAGGAAAAAGTTGAAAATGTTCGGAACGACTAGAGGAACCTTGTTAAATATAGCACCCCTAAAAACATGTATTGCTAAAAATAGAAAGTCCTTGCATGTCCATGAAACCATACTCATCAGACTTGTTTTTTAGTGGGGAGTCTGAATATGTGATCATAATCATCATGCAATCCATGCTAAAAATAGAAATGTCTCTCATGTCGTCCAAAAGGGGCTCATCAGACTCAAAATCTCGCAAGGATCCCAAATATGTCATCATCTCTGACATGCATGCCTTGAAAACCTGTCTCCTAAACTGTAGGAATATTGCCAAAAATAACAACTCTCTCCAATCTGATGAAAACTTGTGAAATATCTCTCTGAATTAGGAACACATCATTGAACTAATTCTATACCTGAACTCCATGGGAACCAACCCTAGCTCAACCAAAGTTGTCTTTGGAATCAAAACTATGAAGTTTGAACACCATCCCGATGGAGTAGGTTGGATCTTAACCCTCCAGTTTGCAAAGGAGCAAACTTGGCGGTTAACACTGTCGGACCCATTATGAATAGCATATGACGATGAAGCTAGAGGGAAATAACAAACTGCAATGTAAATGTCTCTTGGGAGAGGAGAAACACCTCGAACCCGAACTTGAACCCGAATCCAAACCCACATAAAACTAGCAAACTCATTCGCGACCACCAAAGAAATCTTGTTCTAAAGGGAGTCTCTAACGAAACAAGCAACTCCACTTGAACCTTTGATACCACCCAAGCCCCTCGTCTCCTATCTACACATTGAAAATCGATTGTATCTTGTAATGTTCGAGAGAGGTTGAACAAGGCTCTCATGTGTCTCGATGATGAATAGGATGTCTGACAACCTAAGAGCATCATACAGTAGACTCGATGACGACCAAAAGGACCCATTGCCATTTGAACATCTGATGGAAATGCATGTGCCATGTCGCCTCTCCCAACGGGTCCATCATTTGGAAGCCCCAGATCGGGGTTCCCACCCAGGTGGAAAAGAATCCCGAATGATTACTTTGAGCTTCCTAATGACTTCCCATTTCCCTGCCTGGCGTGCTATTGTAACCAACTCGTTGGAGCGTTTGAGCTCACACCCTGTGTTTTGGTGAGATCTTCGTCAAGGAGGATCTTACTAGGAAGAGAAAACAACTTTTGCTTAGCTTTGGGAGCCTGAAGCTGATCATCCACAGACTTGAATGGGAGGAAGAGAGTGGAGTTGGATCTAGGCCAAGCTTTATCAAGGGTCACATGAGGGAGATCCAGATCATTCCGAAGAATTAAGGTTCTAACCACGATGAGGTCTGAGGATTGCAAACCTAGAATATGGGTAAATAGTTGCAAACCCAGTATAGTCCAACATTAAAACAATCATTTATGGTCCTGTTATAACACAAGTTGTAGGTTGGGAAAAGCTCAACCCAACCACAAGGCAAGAGCTACAACTTGGGAATCCTACACCCAATGTCACCTCGATGTAGGTCCCGCACTTCAAGGGTGACTAGGTCACTCTAGGGAGGCGATCCTGGTGACCCTAGGGGGATTGAGATTGAGATGGAGGGAAATGGAAGTGAAGCCCCTAGAGGTCAAATCTAAGTGGAATAAAGGGTAGGGAGAGATGCCTTGCAAGTAAAGTAATTGTTGCCCCATAGGTATAGTACTTCTTTGAATGATTGTACTTGCTCGAGACATAAGAAAATCCAACTTGCAATGATATATGTTAGTATGGATCAGAAATTTAAGGTTGCTGTCCCTAATTTACAGCAGTAGATGACAGTTTATATCAGCAAGTAAGACATTCAAATTAGCATGTAAAGCATGAGATCAATCAACAATATTCTAAATGAATTAGGCAATCAATTATGACTGAAAAATGGCACTATGAGGCTGAATAAAGAAAGCTGTTATAACGTGTGTTTTCTGCAGAAAATTGCAGCCTTATGGATGTAGCATTCAATGGCATGCAGCAGCAAAATTAACCATCAAAAGATGCCAACAATTAGTCCAAAAGATGCACCCTAGTTAGTAGACTAGGTGAGTGAAATTAGAGAGCTAGTCTAGGGTTAGTTTAGGAGTTATGAGAGTGTTAGTAGCTAGGGTTATGCAACCCTAATGGCTGTAGGTTAAAGTTTGCAACAACAATTAGAGTGTTGGGAGAGAGGGGACACCCTAGTGGGGGAAGACTCCTCTCAATGAGACAAATTAACTTTAGGGGGAAGACTCCTCTCAATGAGACAAATTAACTTTAAGCAAGAGACTTTTCAAAAGGTCAAAAATTACGTTTCCCAAGGCAATGATTTTATATCTCCATTGCAAAAGAGTATGACTAGTGCCTTTACTATTGGGTTGATGGAGTCAAATGGAGCTTAGGGAAGCTGCCTCCTTGGGGGTGTAAGCCCTTTTATTTCCCAAGGCAAGTTTCTCTAGGCTAGGGTTTAGACTAAGAGGGTGTATGCCCTTATACTTCTCTTAGCAAACCCTTACAAAATCAATGAGACGAAGCAAATAAAATGGTGAAGACTATGGTGGGGGTGTATGCCCTTATATTTCCCACCTAGCTCCTAGCATAACAATACTTGACTTGAAGAAAATGATAGCAAGAGAGTAAAAACCATACCAAGATTAATTGAAATGCTAAGACAATCCACCATAAGAGCTAGTAAAGCATCATCCAAGGCTAGCGCTAGACTTCCATCAACCATTCACCAATAGATATCCATAAACAAGTGCACAAGAGCTAAAAAGAGACAAGAGGGCCGAAAATTTCAGACCAAGTCTCTCACAAGAGGGAGAGTTATGTTTCAAAATGAGATCTTATGATCTCTATTTATACTAAAAGTAGCTAACATAGTTTGTCCACAAATTAAGGAGTAAAACACAAGATTAGGGGTCAACAACCCTAATCTTGCCCCCTTAACAAAGTAATATTAAACAATTCACTTAAAATTTCACTTTTTACACATAAGAAAACCCTAATTTAGGAGGACGTCACCCCTTTAGGGGACGTTTTGCCACTTTGAGGAAATCGTTGGTGTTGGAGAAGCATGGATGGGTCTCCAAAGGCCACGTGTCAAGCATCTAGGCACTCATATCATGGTGAAGACCTCCTAAAACGTCCATGTGTCAAAAGAGTGGCACCTCACCACCATGCCCTAGCCCCCAAGATCATGACGTTAAGCTCAAAAGTGGAACGTTTTTCCCCTCCTGGGCAAATCGTTTGGAAAGTAAGGGGTGGGCTAGGTCGTCCAAGTGATCATCAAGGCTGTCCCAGTCTGCTCTCTCTCATCTGGCATGTGGGCCCCTGGTATCCAACCTGTGGGCTTGTAGCCCCATGGAAGCCTAAGCTAGGCTTGTTCTCCCAAAACTGTCCACCAACTAGGTCCTGCAAAGACAAATGAACATGCCCTCCAAGGATCTCAAGTCATAACATCATGATAAGTTAATCCAATCAATAGATAAGCCATTTAAGCATGTGCATCAAAGATCACTATATTTAACAATTAACAACTCAAAGACACTATGCGACTTGTCAAGCTTAAATATGGGAGGATTGACGAGGTGTCCTATTGGGTAGATCTTGCCCTAGGTCAAGGAGAGCTTCCAAGAGGTCCCTCTCTAAGCCATGTAAAGTGTATGAGGTGGATGGGGTCAAGACTCAATGGGCATAGGGCTCATGACATACAAGGGGTCGTAGTGTCTCATTCATGGGTGCCTTTGTAGAGGGTGTGTGGTACCTTCGTTCGCAATGCACTTTTTCCAAACCTATCAATTGCCTTTTATCTTTCTTTCTTTATATTTTCTTTCATAATAGCATAAGGAGAGATTGAAGTTTACTGCCCTAGCGTGGTGATCAGGTGATGGCAATGTGACCCACAAACACCTAATGGAAATGAGAAAGTTGGCTTGTGATGAGACCCCCTTTCTCTCTGTTAGAATATAACGGATGTGCTCGTTTTACCATCGACAATATCACTATTGTCACGCAACCATAGGCTGAAGCCACCCTCTGAGCACCTTAACCTTGATAGAGAATCACTCCAGAAGAAAACCCTAGGCTAGATATCCAAACAAAGGGTAGCACACCTTTCCCAAGGATAGTGCACCAAACAAGAGCTGATCAGATAGTCCAAACCATAACCAAGAGATAGTCCAAGCCAAAACTCAATCTGCTAGCTGCAACAGCTGCAACGACAACTCTCCTCCAAACTTGCGCACAAACTGGGCAACTGCAGTGTGCACAAGTGTTGCTCTGCAATTCTGAGAATGCCTGCCATAATGAAGACTGACCTCCTGTATTTATACTAATTCTGGCTAACTGTCTGGGCCGACTTCTCATTCTGGGTGTCTATTTACTTAGTATATAATATTTCTTTTGGCCGACTTCTTCTCTTGTAGGCTAATAACCTAATACCAATTATTCTCTTGAGCCGACTTGTCTTCTAGGGTTATTAGCCAACTCTTTAGGGTTTCTTCTTGCTTCCCGAAATATTCTATTCTCGTCAGGTTTACACGTGGAGGTAAATACCTCCCGTAGCTACCATAATATTTACACTCCCTCCTAGCTAGGGAGGTATTACAGGTAATGGTCTTGAGGACAACCATATCATTCACCCGGTAGCATCAACATAGTTGTATAGACTATCTCATGACTAGATCATGAGCACCATCATCACCATTAGTGTCATCAGCTGCATCATCTCTCGAAACCATACTCTATCAGAGTAATTTAGACATGATGCTGGATAAGTCACTCACACCACAGAGTGACACAAGAGCCATTCTTCTAATCTGGACATATGTCCTAGAAAAATAAATGTCCTGAACCATTTTCCGTCTGGGAAATCTCTGTCCATTGATCATCCATCTAGCTGATAATCATTTTCAACACTGTTGATAGTCTTCAAGGAAATCAAAACAATATCATTCAATAGAACACAACTGTCTCTATCCATAGTAGTACACAACTACAATCCAGTGGTACACTACCACACCAAGTAGCACAAAGGTACTTGATTAGTGACGTATAGTCACAAACAGTGGAACACATCCACCACAGTAGTATACATCTACTGTCTAGAGACATACAGTCTTCATAACAATCATCTGATATCAACCTGAACAGAAACAAGGTCATGATATAAACTGAATCATCTGGGCCATTCTTCCACTCACATCTGTGAGATCTTGGAAGAGCATCTGCCCTTAAAAGGTAAAACATCAATGATGAGCTATCTGGACTATTCTTCTCAAGCAAGGAAGAATAACTGTCCTGATTTTTGAGCCTGGACCATTCCTCCGACACTAGTCAAAGTGTAACCTGGAGAGAATGAGTCTGCCCTAAGGAATGTCTGTCCCTGATTGCTGAACCTGGACCATTCCCCACCCTGGGCCATTCCTCCGGCACTAAACAAAGTGCAGCCTGGAGAGAATGAATTTGCCCTAAGGAATGACTGTCCGGACCATTTCCTAAGGAAATGACTGCCTATACCAACCTCCAAAACAAACCATTCCCCATGTTAACCACAATGGGAAATCGCTGTCCGGCGAGGCGGGCCAGTCTTCTTGAGTAACCCTCAAGAAGACAAACTGCCCTAGACCATTCCCCATGTTAACCACAATGGGAAATCACTTTCTATGGTACATCAACAATCCATCGAAGCATTTTCATTACGAAAATGACCGTTCGATCTGGACCATTTTCCAAACTGGAAAATGCATGTTTGTCAGAAATTTCAAACCACTTTCCGAATCTGGAAAGGAACTATTCATCCTGGACCATTTTTCGAACTGAAAAACGACTGTCCATCAATCAATAACACATCAGTGCTCCCTCCCAACCTGGGAGTCATCTCTTCCTTTTTCAATAAGGAAGTCGTCTCCATGAGCTCCAGCTTGAGTACGCAAACTCTTTCATCTTGGACATAAGCTTTACCAAAATGTTTGCTTTTCTGCTCATCTGTGGAGATATATATTGGAGAACCACTTTGTCCTTTCTGGACTCCATCACGGAGAATGTAATGCTTGATCTCAAATGTACTTCGGTCTGGAGCACTGGTTTTCTCTGAAGGCTTCATATAGCTCTGATCAATAAAGTATGTCATTGTTGGATTCCACTTTGGTTCTTGCTAGCTCACAACATCGTGGCAAGGGTTAAACTGGAACATATCCATGTGGCACTTCTTCTATCATCATGAGATCTTTGTCATGGATTGGCAATCCATCCTCTTGATCTTTTGAGTAATCATTCTGATACAATATCTCTGTTATAGAAAGTCTTCACCACGCTTCTGCTGTGCATTGGATGTTCTCCACCAAGTTGTCTTCTTCCATCTGCATACAATGGTCTCTTTCTGGTATGCCTCAAAGCCTTGAGGTTGCTCTTCATATGCTTTTTGTTCAATTGCTCTGGAGAATAGTCTTTTCATTCATCTGATGTAGAGCTCCAACCCATGGATATTGCAGATGATATAATGACCCATGTAGAGGTATGTTTGGTTTACTGGAACGAGTAATCATCATAGTCTTCTCCCTCCATCTGGGAGAACCTCTAGTTCTAGATCTTGCAACGCTTTCATTCATAAGTCTTCCATACACTGTTCTTCATCACAACTTTCAGTTCCTCTGCTTGATTGCTTTTAGTGAGTTCAGATCAGGCTGGCAATCTTGTGATTCTTGATACAATGACTAGTTGTTCTGGCTTCTCTTTCTTTCTTGGAATCTCCATGTTCTTCCTCGTGTTTCTCTTTAGCTCTTGGGTCCATGGAGTTTCTTATAGATTCCATGCCCTAGAGATTCCACTTCTTTCTTTCATCATAGGATCACGGATATGGATGGACAACTAGGGATACTTTAAGGGTGCTCTTCGAGGAAGACTTCTTCTAAGGTTGAACTGAACACGTACTGCCTTTCATGGCTGCTACCAAAGTTACCAGAACCAAATCGGTCGACCCCAAAAACCAGAATCGGGAAAAAACCGAATCAAAAAAATGGTCAGTAAAAATACATAAAATATTCAAATTTTGAAAAACAAATACATATTCATGTGCATCCATGTGAATACAAACCATTATACACAAATTTGCAAAGTTTAAAAAAAAAACCCTAAATTTATAAAAAATGTGAATCCCAACCCTAAATTAAAAAAAAAAATCTAAATTCCCCCTACCTTTCCGGTTGCGGGTCATCTTCACAGAACCGGTCGGTTCAGGCAAAAAAACCGGTTCCGTACGGAACCGGTCAAGGGCTGTTTGATGGGGCGGTTCGAACCGATGGGGGCTCAGAACTGGTTGGACTGGCTGGTTTTACCGGTTCCGGTTCGGTTCTTGTAACACTGGCGGCTACCATGAATATATACTTCATCATCTTCAGTGGATCAGAGGATTAGTTCCCTCCTAATCCTTGCTTCATGTATGAGTGCATGTTTTTCTTTTGGAAATATATAATCGACTCCCTCCATAATCCATGCTTCCGTCTGCATCCTTATTGCCTTCTGCAAGGTGTCATAAGTCTTTCTCCAATTTCTTCTTGATTGTTGAATTCTTCCTATCTTTTACTTATTCTCTTTTATTTCAAGATTGATTCTGATTTCGACTTGTCTTGCAGCTGTTACTTATGTATAACTTCCACATGAATTGTTTGATGTACATCATCCTTTCATTTGTATTGTCTAACTTGTAGTCATAATGATAGCAATCCTTTTTGTTTCTTCCATAGGTATAGTTTCTCCTTGAACACATTATCTTCTAAGAAGTAGATATGCAAGATATGTACAGAAAACATGGTATGTACAAGAACTATGAACAGTATTGTTACCTTGTCTTAGAAGAAGAAGTCTGTTTTATCCTGCTTGGTCTTCTTTGTATATTCTTTTTCTTCGACAACTGATGCTTCGTGTGTCCCCTTCCTTTTCTTTAGCTCGAGACAATGATTCTTGTAGTGACCATACTTACGACAGTTGAAGCATTGTATTTCTGACATGTCTTTCTCTTGATTTGGCTTCTTCCTTGAACCAAACTTCCTTTTGTTCTTGAAATTCTTGAATCTTGCTGTAAAGGCTTGATCATCGTACTTCTTTTAGGGTTTCTCTTTTGCACTGATCCTTGATTCTTCTTGAGCACAGCAAGTCCAAAGTTCTTCAAATGTAGGATACTCCTTCCTTGTGTTCATGCTTGCGGAAAATGCATCCCATGTCTTGGGAAGACCGTTGAGTACTATATTTACCAGTTCCTTCTCTGAGATGATCTCTTCAATAGCTTGTAGTTGATCTCTTAACTAAGAGATCCTCACAAAGTATGATGTTATGCTGTCATCATCATTGATCTTCATGTCACGGAGCTCATTCTTCAGACTCATTACTTGTCCAATGTTTTTGACTGAGAAGAGGTTTGTTAGGGCATCGCACATCTTCTTTGATGAGTCAAGATGGGAGATGTAGGGTATCAAGTGGTCTTTTATAGAGTCCACTATGATACTCATGGCATTGATGTCACTGTCTTTGAATTTCTCCATAGCTGCAACGTTTTGCGGTTCCTTCTCTTTTCCTTCTTCAAACTTTGGTTCCACAATCTTTCCTTTCACAATATCCAACACTTTATTCTTGGCAAGGATGAGGTCAATCCTTGTCTTCCACGCTCTGAAGTTAGAAGCTCCATCTAACTTGTTTTCTGACTTCATAGAATAAGTCATGGCTTCTTTGACTTGGTCAACCCTAGATTTGACCAGAAACTCAAACTTGACGTCTTAGCTTGCTGAGAGTACCAGGAGGTGCGCTAGGCTGGGGTGCACTAGTCTATTCGGAAATTAGGTCAATCCCTTCACTTAATGTGCCTCAACGAGAGGATTAGGGTTTCTGCAACTGCACCTGCTAGTAACCCTAGCGACAGTGCTTTGGTAACTGCTCCTGCTAGAAACCCTAGCTGCAGTTCTTCAACGAGCTTAGTATCCTTATGGCTATGCTCCCTTCCAGTGGTTAGACTGAATGAAGGAGGTGTGGGCCCATAGCCTGTTAGAATATAACAGATGTGCTCGTTTTACCATCAACAATATCACTATTGTCACCCAACCATAGGCCAAAGCCACCCTCCGAGCACCTTAACCTTGACAGAGAATCACTCCGGAAGCAAACCCTAGGCTAGATAGCCAAACAAAGGGTAGTGTACCTTTCCCCAAGGATAGCGCACCAAACAAGAGCTGATCAGATAGTCCAAACCATAACCAAGAGATAGTCCAAGCCAAAACACAATCTGCTAGCTGCAGCAACTGCAACGACAACTCTCCTCCAAACTTGTGCACAAACTGGGCAACTGCAGTGCGCACAAGTGTTGCTCTGTAATTCTGAGAATGCCTGCCAGAATGAAGACTGGCCTCCTATATTTATACTAATTCTGGCTAACTGCCTGGGTTGACTTTTCATTCTGGGTGTCTATTTACTTAGTATATAATATTTCTTTTGGCCGACTTCTCTTGTAGGCTAATAACCTAATACCAATTATCCTCTCGAGCCGACTTGTCTTCTAGGGTTATTAGCCAACTCATTAGGGTTTCTTCTTACTTCCTGAAATATTCTATTCTCATCAGGTTTACACGTGGAGGTAAATACCTCCCGCAAGTACCATAATATTAACACTCTCAACCATGCAACTGAGAGCCATTGCCCTGGTTTGGTGACCAGATGATGACAATGCCGTACCACTAGATATTCATGGACGTGATAGGTCGGCTCGTGATGAGACTTCCTATCCTTCAACAAACCTTTCAAGCATTTCTTTATTGTTTTGTGGGTCCCCTTTATTCAAAGATAAGTGTTTCATTGCTTTCTTGGGTGATTCATGGGCGAAGCATCTAGAAGGTTTATACAAGGCTTTTATCTTTTACCCAACACCAACCCTTCTGGGCCTTTAGCCCCTTCTTCCCATAGAATGAGAGACAACCCCTTCTTGGTCAATATACCCTAAAATCCCAAGAGATAAGGAAATGGAGGGTAATAATGATGGAAAGTGGTAAGTATGGTTGGGAACGGTACGATGGCTCATTAAGGGAGTTCCCAGTAGTAAACCCATCCCCAAGGAAAACCACTTACTAGTGCACATTGTCAACCACCAAGGCGAAGCAGGGTAAAAGGCATAATGTCCAAGCACATATCATGAAATCTAGAGCAATCTATGATACAACATAATCAACTGGCTTAAATATTGAAATGATGCTCACCATAATACTGACTTGTACCTCATGGAGCAAGGCTCACTGCCTTTTGGAAGCCAGCTGGTATGGTGGATGCCATCTGCAAACATGTGACCATCTGTGGTGGTGAGTGGGTTTTTCATTTGTGCAAAAGGGTATTGCTGGTCATGTAGTCTCTCAGCACTCCATATCTGCAACCTGAGGGCCTCGAGACATGATATCCTTAGTTATCCACAAAATGGGGATAATAGGTCTTATCCTCATAGATTCAAACAAATATTTCCTAAAGAATAGAAATAAAAATGCAACAACCACACATAAGAATAGTCTACATTGTGAGATACATTCTTACACAACTCCAGTGCTGAGCTAAAGTAGCAGAATAGTCCATGACAGGTGTAACACAAGAATCAGAGTTCTCCAAAAAACAACTTGGCCAAAAAGACTTCTCCTCGTTGAAGTTCTAGCAATAGTACATGAAAGCTTCAAGAGAAAAAAGGCCCTCCTCTTGAATACAATGTCTATTTATTAAAATTCACCCTAACTATTGGCCTACTGCCTCCCTAACTCTTGACCTTTTGTTTGCAAACTTTTGTTTTTATTCTCTAGGGAATGATGAGGAAATTCTAACAACAAAAATGTTCATGATTTACTATTTCCTACATCATGTACATTCAGACTTCGAATTTGTCTTTTAGTGCTTGTAGGCCATCCTGGATTTTGGCCCTAGTTAGCCTCATACAATGTTATCAATAACTTGCATACAACAGGTCTCCTTTTCTTCTTTGCTTGGGACTTGCATGCCTTATTTTAAATCTGTACTTCATCCTCTACCATTTGAGCTTGATTCTTTTTATCTGATTGTAGCTCATGTGCTAGTACCTCATCCTTTTTTGTAGATAACATTTGCAGAGCCACTGCTGTGTAATAGTGGTTCCTCCTTGTCCCGATGTCTAGCATCCATGTCTCTATTGTCCACTCCATACATTATGTCTTCAGATTCATGTGTATAATCCCTTTTCAGTATTGGTGCTTGGATGCCATTTACCTCAAAATACATGAGTTACCAATATACAAAACTCCAAAACATACTTTAAAAAGGTGTATTTAACATTTGTGGGCCTATAACATATACAACCCGAGTGGGCCTAATGGTTAAGAACCTTTGTTTCCTCCTTGGAGGTCACAGGTTCAAATCTAGAGGGGGTAGGGTATGTATACCTCTGTAGACTTTAGCAGTCAAATCACTGTGCGGAGGGGGTCCCTTGTCCCACAAACATGGCGTCTCATACACCAATTTGATGTCTGGCTTGGTCGTGACCTTAAAAAAAGATTATTATTATTATATAAAGAATCCAATTGGTAGCTTAATAAGGAGTTCAAATCTACTTCCTTGAGTTTGATCTTTGGTCCCTTTGAGGATGCTTTCACGGGCACCATTGAAATGTTGTGTTATCAGTTTTTTCGGTTGTTGACAATGCACTTGTATTTAAATTTGAAAATATGGAACAAATGGTGAGGAATCTCCTAAAACCTACGCGAGAGAAGTTGTATAGCTCGATGAGACCTTTTCGACGATATAAGGAGCGCGCAAAACTAAGTTTGGAGTGAAAAGTTATGGCAAAAACACCAGAAGATATGTTTTGTCTTATGTGTTGTGTCGCGCCCCTGCCAATGTCTAGGATAATACGCCCTGTGTTTTAAGTACGCCTGCTAGTGCTTTCATCCTCTTCACACTTAATAAACCTTGGTTAAAAAATCTTGACTTTTGTTTTATTCACCCGTCCCTCATGGTATCAGACCTTTAATCTTTTTTGGGCCTGACATGTCAGAGTAGATTAATTTTAAAGGGGCCGAGAAAGATATTAAAGAGGGCCTATAAAAATGTCAAAAGTGGGTCGATATGTTGGAGTAAAAAATCTTCTGATGAGCTGATATGTCTAAGTAAAAAAGATTTTATGGGCCGATATAATTTGAAGAGGGGGTCGATAAAAATTTGGAAGCCGGG
>SNQJ01S0089275.1:19761-33261 GCA_010110895.2 Picea sitchensis
CGATACATCTGGCAAATAATCTTTTAATGGACTGATACATCGAGGAAAATAATATTTTAATGGGCTGATACAGTTTTAAGCAGGGGCCAATAAGGTTCGACTCCTCTTAGACTTTGTCCTACGTGCCACCTCACCTTAACTTCATCTTATATATGTCACTTCACCTTAACTTCATCCTATGTTCAACCTTAAACTCTTATGTGCATCATCCTCCTTTAAAACATTAATTTATTTCCCCAAAACTTTTAGCATGAAATAATTTTATTTTTATTTTTTCTTTTATGCGATGCACCTGAGCGGGTTTTAACACAACTTGATTAAGATAACTTAGAAAACCTGTAACTTACCCATACGATATCAGATTGAGATGTCGTTTTTTGCAATGCAGAAAGAATAGGCAGATGTTTCCAATGAGGGGTCATACAACTCCATTCAAAACATTTTAGTAGCTTCATGATCGGTGAAGTTCGTTTAACGGGAAATCCTCGATGAGTGTTTTTGTACTTCTGGACCTCAGATTCAAATTCTGTTACTGGTATTGGATTCATAAACCCGCAAAACCTATAGTAGGCCTGTTTCAAAGATGAAAAATTCACTTTGACTAGTACCCAAAATTATGCACAAAAGCATTTGTTAGTAAAAGTTTGGGCCCCATTCTTGCCACTGCTTTACTCAAATTCAGTTTTGTTAATTCCTTTGACATCTGTGTTATATAGAATTTCAATATGTCCATTGAACCTGGGGGTTATCCATTAGTAGCTAAGAGATCTTATCCTGTGAAAACAACCAATAGATGTTTGGAGCACTTGGCACCGAGTATTTGGTAGGAGTACCAATTATTTTCTGAGAAGTGATTCAGAGCCAACCCATGTCTTATGGACGCTGCAATCAACCTAGGTAACGATATATGGCACTTTCATGGTCAGTGTTAGGCAATGAACCAAGAGGTGCAAAATGCATGCGAATATGACACGCGCAATAAAGACCGCTTGCAACAAAAACAAAATCGACAAGACTATTGCCACACTCAATCATGATAGCAGCATGAAGTGAATCAAAACGATAGGCAGTTAGACAAAAGTCACCCATTCAACTAGCAAATGCTCAACAATTAAAAATCAAGAGAACATGGCTAATGGGCGAAGCGGTCAAAAGATCTGAGTTGAAAAAACTTAGGAGGGGCTCCAAGCCAGTGGACTTAGGGGGTTGTTGAGGCCTCAACAGGGCGCAACACCATAGTCCACAGGTAGAAGTGCCTTGGAAGTTGGGCACATATTACAAGTTGGATGGATGCCCGACATGACGGGCAACACAAGGAAAGGCAAGGATTACCTTGGATCGTTCAAGAAAGGCAATTAGACCATCAAACATGTGAGATATTTGGGATGCCTTGGACACATGAGCCGGATGTGCGGACCCAAGGGTTGCAAGAATTCGTGGATGGATGGGTGGATTGCATGTTGGGTCCACTTTGGATGTGGAGTGCATTGAAAGGCACCTTAGAAGGCGGAAACGGCTAAGGCATGACTCATATACAAAGTGGACGCCTCCGAGTGCATAGCAGACATTGAAGCTTGGTCATTCACACAAGGGTGGACAAGGAGCCTTGTGTTTGTGCTAAATCCAGGGTTGGCACAGTGGACTACTTCGATGCTAGTGGAGTGAATTGAGAAAGAATCAGGACGTGCAGAAGGTAGGCTTGCGGTTGCTTCAGGAGTTAGATTGTGCGAGTCTGTTAGGAAGTAGGCAATATCGCCTTAGATTTATTGTACATCTATAATAGAGTTACAAGCAAGGGATTGCACTCCCTTGTTTTATATCTACAACATTCTTTGTACAAATAAAGTTAAGGCACCTGCCTTGGGTATCGCCCATACATGTGTTGTGGTCTCTTTGTCATTGTTGGATGTTACTATTCATTGCACTAAATGGAATGGTTAAGTGTTATTGAATATTGGCTAAGTGTAATAGATCTAGTGGGATGCTTTAAGGCCACGGTTGGATGTGTGCCTATTATGAACTTTGTTGTATTGAACCTAGTTGCATATCTAGCCAACTATAGCTTAAGGTGTAGTTATGTGCAGACCTTAAGTGAAGAGGTGTAATCTAGTTGTAGTAAGTAGAGGCCGACTAAGCCCCTGTGGTTGAGGCAAGGCAGTGCCGCATGACCTTGAAATTGAAATGATGCTCCATCTCTAGCTCCTATAAGTGGAATCATTGGCAAACCCTGTTAGACTAGAGGGGCTAGTGATTTGTCTCATTCTTGAGTCGGTGGGAGCCCACATGAAATTGACCAAGGGGGATCCTTAGGGCATGCATCCTATGTGTATGTGTATACAAAGATCCAACTATAAGACATCTCATAGCTCAAAAAAATGCTCAGCATTGAAGGTCATCTTAGGGTGCACACCCTTGGAGGCCTGCAGGTGACCTAGATATATTGCCTATAGATGTCCTCTTTGATAGGTCAATATAGATTCTACTTGGATAACAAGAGATGACTTGGCCTGTCTAGGAAGCACTTGGAAATGAAATGCTCTCCATCTCTGGCTTCTATAAGTGGCATCACTGGAAAACCCTATTAGACTAGAGGGGCTAGTGATTTGTCTCAATCTTGAATCTGTGGGAGCCCACATAAAATTGACCAAGGTGGATCCTTAGGGCCTATGCATGTACAAAGGTATGACTATAAGGCCATCTCTTAGATCAACAAAATGCTTAGCATAGAAGGCCATCTTAGGGTGCAAACCCCTCGGGGCATGCAAGTGACCTAGATATATTGCCTATAAATGTCATCTTTGATAGCTCAGTTTAGATCATGCTTGGATCACAAGAGTTGACTTGGTATTTTTAGGAAGCACTTGAAGGGGGAAGATGGTCTAGAGAGATGGCCATTCACTGGAGTAACTAAGAGACCTTTGAGAGCCAACATCAAGTGCACCTTGGGGGCTCAGACAAGGTAATGGCCTTTGAAGAAAAAAGTGCCAAGTAGGTATACCTGTCATGTCTAGACACTGAATCCCCAACAACTTTGACTCTCTAAAGGAACAATACTAGTCTGAGAATGGTCAGAGGTGAAAGGATAGGGCCTAAACTAGAATGGACCAGGGGATAGTTCACTTGCATTGAATGATGTGTTTGAACAAGAGGGTTTGGATTCTCTCTAACTTAGCCCAATCAACCTGAATCAAGCTTGGTCCCTAGATCCCAAAACCATATAGGAAGGTGGGTCTGATGATCGGGTCCAAGAAGTGCATCTTGGATGATCTTGGAAGTGGTTATGAAAAGATTGTCTCTCAAGAAAGGCAAGGGAGCCATATTTCTTGTTGAATCAAGGTCGAAGGGCATGTCGCTTGCTGAAACGAGGTCTCATGAACTGAACCCCTAGTTATGTGTAAATTGTAGTGATCTCGATCTCTCCCCCTGGAAGTAGAAGTGGTAGTTTGATAGAGCATGCTTCAATTCCTTGGAGATCATAATCTCGGGTTTTACCTAGGTTAAGCATCAATTGTTGAAGGTCACAAAAACTAGACAAAGGATTGATTTGTCTTTGTAGGCCCTGAGGTGAATATGCTAGAAGGATAAAATTATTAACAAAAAGAAGCAAATATATCAACTCATAGTGTAGAAGACAACCATCCTAATCTTGAATATGCTCTTAGAGAAAAGACTTTGGGTCATTGATGTAGATCCCAAAAGGAGTTGGCGAGAGAGGGTATCCTTGATTAATCTTGATGGTGCCGGGAATGAAGTCCAAGAGGTTGTGGGTTGTGTAGAGGTGATCAAGAACCGGTTCGTAGATTCTCATGATGGCCACCAAGTAGATTTCTCAAATTTCAATATTTTGAAGCCTTTGAAACAAAGCCTTTCGCAGAACTATGTCAAATGCTTTCCAAAATTCCACAAAGTAGCAAAGACTTTCAACAAGCAATAACAAACCTCCTCAATAATGGCCTTGAGTGTGAAAATATGGTTAGTAGTCTGTTACCTATGGTGGAACCCTAAACTTCCTTGGGCATTGAGATGTCACCTCTCAGGCTTGTCTGAAAGCCAAAGGTGAAGAACTGTAGTTGTCTTGATTTGAGTCGACCCTCAGATAGAGAATCAAGTGAATGATACACTAGGTGCTTGAGGGAAGCTAAAACAAACTACATCAGAGTCAAGAGAGTGTATTCCATGTTTGTGGAATTCAGCTTGAAAGTCTTCCTAATTAGCCGCCTAGCTAGTACTCATAACCCTAACTTCTCTGTTGATGTTGCCAAAAGAAAAGAGATGACGGGACGGGGGGGGGAGGTAGGTAGGTGATATGGATAGGTACTTGTCCAGGGAACATCATATAGGGAGTGGTAAACTTTGAAAACCCAACAATAGATTTAATGTGCCAATAATTTTACTACCCATAATTATTTCAGCTCTAGCTTTTAATTCAGAAAATTATGCACAGAAAATACAACTGAGTTCTAACACATTTGCACAGTAGAAAATGAAACCAAGCACATAAACATTTAACACAGTTTTTACCCTGGAAACCCCAGTGTGGGGAAAACCAGCAAAGAGGGGATTTTTATTGGCTTCAGGGGGAATATTTACAGCAACAAATAATAAAGAAATCTTACAACCCAAAAATATGCTCTTTTTCCTCACTATGGCCCAACCAAAACAGTGTTGTACGGCCCAGAAAAAGTCGGCCAAGCTAACTCGACCTCTTTCTGCTACCATACGACCCAACAAACTCGACCTCCTTCTGCTGTTGTACGACCTGGAAAACTCGACCTCCTTCTGCTGCTGCTGTACAACTGGTACGACCTCTCTCTCAGCTGTTGTATGGCCTACAGCTGGGCCCTCTCTTGCAGCTGTGTACGACCTGCAACTCGGCCTCACTTCTAGCTGCCTAGCCCACCCCCTTCCTTAGCCAAATCACCCTTTTTCTCTTTTTTCTCAAGTGTGTCCTCTTCACCGCTCACTCCATCCCTTTATATTTTCATCTTCACTCTATTTCCCCTTTGAGAACTTTCTAGAAGACTCAAGAAATATCTTTAAAATAAATATTAATTTCCTAAGTTAGAAACTTAGGAAATCTGAGTTATAAAGCCAATAATAATTAAATGAATAATTATTATGCTTTTCCTAAGTTAGACTTGGGATAAAATAAAAATGCTGATATGGGTAATAATTAAATGTCTTTTGCATGCCTAGACACAAGGCCTATGTAGAGACACCTTCCAAAGCTACAAATTTAACAAGGAGACTGTATTAGAGAACATGGCCTAGGTGTTTAGGTCTAGAGGGAGAGTGGTATGATTGAAGAAAACTTAAAAGGGCATGCTAGAAGGTTTTTGGGGAATAGCGAAGGGCCTGGCAAAGCTCGCTTCTCTGCAAAGAAAGGAAAGCTTGCTTTTATGACAGAGGAGGCATCGGTAGGATTTATGGATATGTGGAAAGGATGAGGGGTCATGTGTAAAAGAGAAACAAAAGTGCTTATCGTGTAGCTTGCACTCTTCATTGAACCAGTTGTTCATGGGACAAAAGCCAGGCATTGGGGTACAAGGGGTTGTTGGGTGTGGTACTGCTCAAACTAGCATCCTTTGTGAGGGTGCTATTGGGGATAAGCACAACACAGGCAATGAACCATTGTCACCTAAGCACAGTCTCCCCTTCTCTTTAGGCCAGATCCTTGAAGCCACAAGGGGTATCCCAATCCTTGAAAAAAACTTGTATGGTTCACTTCCATCTATACACCTCAATATACATTAGATAGACCAGTGCCAAAGTAGCTAAATGCCTTAAGAATATTCAACAAAGATTTAGGGAAATAACGACTATAAAAAAAAGAGGGTTAGGAGCAAATTGTACGAGTGCTGAAATCTGAAATAATTATACTACAGAAGAAATATAAATCAACACTAAGAAATCACTCTCTAGATGAAGAGAAAATGTACCTTTAACCGCTCAAGAGTGAATGATATACCTGGGTTACACCTTGATTGTATGCTGTAAAATGAACTAGCTCGTTGTTGCCCAACAATTCCAGAATCTGATATATGATAAAAAACACAGAAAATGCAGATTTTGGGTGAGGAAAAGCACCTCACGAGTGCCTAAAAGCACTTAAAGTGATGAACATTGGCTACTTGAGCTACGGAAATGAATAAACTATACAAAAACAGCCCAACAATGATTAAATGCAAGTATAAATGAATAACAATAATGGAATTATCTCAAACTTGCAAAAATAGATGCTGAATCCTGATGCAGGAGCATCGTCAGCAAGTACACGTGACAGGACAACTCAGCGCCTGAGGACCAATTTAGAACCTCGAACGTGAGCCGGTAATGCAGATCTTTGGCAGCTGATAGAAACAGAAAAAAGAAAGATCACGCGTGTAGACAAAAATGAGCACGCATGACCTGGAAGTTTAACCCTAGTCTCGATGTAACTGCAGTTACATAGCAGTTAGTTTGTTTCTTTTGTATAAAGAGAGGTTTTGTATGCCCTAAAGAGGGTTACGAGAATTATGAGCAAGTAGGAATTTGTGAACAGTAGTTGTTGCTCTGATTTAAGCTATAACCATTTTCTTGATTTTGAATGAAGATAACAGAGGAAAATTGTTCCAATGTATGGTGTGAATATTGTTTACAATTTCCCTGTTGTTGTCGTTAATCTTTTCAAGAATGAATGAATCTTGCTACGAGTGTATGTAGCTTTGAAATGCTTGCATAAAATTTAAAAATCACGTTTCTTCGTGAGTTGGTGCAAGGTGTGCACACAGTGCGCAAGGAGTGCGTTGATAGGGTCTGTTTCGACTCGTAAAGCTCAGGAGAAATAGCGTAAGATTTCCTTTGCAAAGAGTGCAAGGTGACTGTTGCAAGTAGTGCACAGTCGTCCGCAAGAATCCATATCTTGCGTAAGAATCTGTTGGAAGGAGTGCACAGATCCAAAATTCAGTCTGCAAGGAGTGCGTCGACAGACTCTGTCTCAATTCGTAAGCTCAGGAGGAACAGTGTAAGGTTTCTCTGCAAGAAGTGTAAAGCGACTGCCGCAAGGTGTGCACAGTCGTCGCGAGAACTCAAATCTTGGGTAAAGATCTGTTGCAAAGAGTGCATAGGTCTGGAATTTGACGAAGAGTTGAAGCGACTCCGTAAAGAAGTCGAAGGACGAGAACACAGGAACACTAGGAAGGCGGGAAAGAATTCTTTTCAAGAATCTTTGGACCTGAGTTTGACGAATTTCCCGGAAAAGTAGGAAGTGCTTGGGAGATCAAAATCTTTGAGGAGATCAAGCGCAGGAAGAATAACACTTTCCAAGAAGTGCGAACGAGATCTAAGAAGCGGACTCCCAGGAAGGATAAAGGTTGAAGCCTTTAAATCTTTCGAAAATCTTTTAAGTTAGAAGAAAGCGTAAGCTCAAGGAAAAGATCTGGACCGTCCGACCAACGTCCAGACAACGAGGAGTGAGCGCAAAGGAAAAGATCTTAGCCGTCCGATCTAAGCGCAAAGCAAAGATCTCAGCCATTCGATCTGAGAGCCAGAGAAAGAATCTTAGCCGTCCGATCTGCGCACAAAACCGTCCGATGAAGGTAAGGTGCAGTAACGGTAAACCTTTGAAAGTGTACAGGAGAATTGGACTTACTAAACTCCGAAATCATCAGAGCCATCCGTTGTTAAGGAGGACACGTGGCGAGAGATTAGCATTTCGCTGACTCGTAGAGTGGAAAGGTCAAAGGGCAGAGCCGTGAGGATTCGCGAAGTGCGAACTCGCGAAAGGATCACAGCTGTTGATCGTTCCGAAATCATCGGGACCGTCCATCGTCAAGGAGGACACGTGGCGAGAGATCAACATTTCGCTGACTCGTGACTCAAAGAAGTCAAAGGCAGATTTACAAGAACTTGCGATTTGAGCACAACCGTTGATCGAAGGAGGGAGATGAACCGTAGATCTGGTCTTGTCGGGAGTTCGTAACTTGGGAAATCAGAGGTAAGAGTTCTGGGAGCTCATGAATCGCGAAATCGCGATTTGATTTGAGTCGTCGAATCGAGGAGAGATCTGGACCGTTGATTTGTCCAGGGAGACGATTCGCGAAGTGCGAACTCGCGAAACGCAAAATCGCGACGTGCTCGAAAGATTGGCCCACGGTCATAGCGAAGGGTCACGTTGGTGAAGGAGAATAGAGGGGCTAGCCTGCGCTAGGCTCCTGTCGGGATTTCAGAAGTCGGGAGAGTCAGAGTGACTCGCATGCAAAGGCCCGATACGCGAAGTCGCGATGCGCCTTTCGATTAGGCGACTGGTCACAACCTTAGTCACATAAAGGGAGGGGCTTAACTAGGAGAGTTGGCGTCTAAATATGCTGAAGCTTAAAGGCGTTAAGGAGAAAGCCGCGAGTTCCATATAACTTGCGCTTTAAGGGAAAGAGGGCCTGTTAAGTGGATTTGAGGTTCTTGAGGGCCAAAGAGTCAATCAGACTCAGTTTCTTGATCGATCCTAGACCGAGAGGTCGCGTAGTCCTTAGGAGAGAAGGGGGGTCTGCATCAAGTGGTATCAGAGCTCGGATTTTTAATTTCTGTAGCAGAGGGTAGATAAAGAGAATACTCTGATACCATCAAGTGGTATCAGAGCTGAAATTTTCATCTGTAGATTTCAGGCGAAAGAGAAAGAGGAAAAGAGATAATGGAGATAGTCTCATACCATCAAGAGGTATCAGAGTGGATTTCGTCTGCAGATTTCAGGCGAAGGAGATAGAAAAGACAGTCTGACTACGACGAGTAGTATCAAGAATTGGATTATGTCTGCAGATTGTAGGCAAAGGTGGAAAGGCAAATAACGATAATCTGATGACATCAAATGGTATCAGAAACTGAAGTTCACTTGTGGACAACAGGTGAAGGAAGACGGAGTACTGATACTCTGTAAAGATGGTTGCATGGTGTGCAACAAATGGTAGATAGCCAGGAGGGATGAAGACAAAAAATATGGCTACTGAAGGCCATGAGCGTGGTCAAAGAGGAGACCGCCAGAAGAAAAGTAAAGCAGAAATTGATGAGGAACTCGCTGAGATAAGAGTGAGAATGGAACATCTGACATTGAAGATACAACAGGAGACAAAGACACGTTGGATGTACGAATGGCCTTTGAAGAGGAAAGCAAAATGGCCTGTCCGAAGATTGTTGGCCAGAAAACAACAACAAGAGTTGAGGAAGTGGTTGAGGTATGCTGAAAACCCGAGTGACACAGAGGAAGAGCTGGTTTGCATCTGTGAGCCAGAAGTCGGAGAAACCCTCAGTGATGAGGAAGGGAGATCAGTTACAGGTCTCATAAACTGCCAGGAGGGTAGAAGTGAACTTTCAAGTTGCTAGGTGGGCAATGGAAGGAGATCAGTGGATGATCTCATATAGACTGTCAGGAGGGTAGTGATGGAAGTTCAAGTTGCCATGTGGGCAATGAAGGGGGATCATTAGATCTCATAGACTACTAGGTGGGCAGAGGAGGAATCCCAGAGTGCCAGGTGTGAAGGGAAAAGAGATGAACTCAACTGAGAGTTCATATCAGCAAGGAGTGCTGATAGATGAAGATTCATGTGGGTTTGCAAACCATGTGAATGAAGACGGTGAGAAGTTAAATACTCTCATCGCAGCGAAGGAGGATCAGAGGTGTGTTCTGATCGTTGGGGGAATTCAAATATTCTTGCCAAATAGTCCAACAGAGACTAATATAAGAGTTGCACATGAGGAGGTAGTGCAACAAGAATCCGTGAAGGAGGCCATGGGGCTGAATGCTTTTAAAGCTAACTGTGTCTGTGATGCAGGTGCAACAGAAGAAAGACAACCAGGAAGGACTGTCAAAGATGAGGAGAAGGAGTAGATACTGATGTTTGCCCCAAGAGAAAAAGAGGAGAATTCAAATGAATTGCTCACTCAATGGGAGCGGGAGCTGAAGATGTTGAGGGATTGGTTGAACGATCCAAACCCAAGGGATGGCTGCCAAGAGACAGTCATGTAGATTTCAGGAGGAGAACATCCAACATAATTGCTCAAAATTTTCAGCCAGGAAGATGAAAGGGAGATAACTGCAGCATTGGAGCCTGCAGCAGAAGAGGAGGCAGGCAACATAGATTTTGTTGAGATGTATGAGGAATTGGAATCCCTGGAGAGGAGGATAAATATGCAGAGTAGGCATATCCAACAGATCAAATTGGAAATTGGTAGAGGAGTATATGATCCTGGGGAGAAGCTGGAAGAAGTTGGAGTTGAACCAACACAAGAGAAGATGACAGAAGCCAATCTGTCAGAGGAAGAAGCTAAGCAGGAGCTCAATGATGAGACTCAAAACTGGAGTCTGCAGCAGGATGGCAATCTAAGGTCACAGGAGATGAAGGCATCAAGGGAGATCAGGTTGATCTAACCATTGACAAGGAAGAAGTGCAGCAGAGCAGTCTACAAAACAAGGAGCAACCAGTTGAGCAGTTGGACGAGATGATCGAAGAAATCAGAAGTCTGATGTTGGGGTCAGCACAAGAACCTGTTAGTAGGAGGAGGCTGAACAGAGGAGGACCTGCCATAGCAACAGAGAAGAAATAACAGCAGCAACAAAAGAAATAGCAAGGAAAAGGAGCAGATGAACAGCTCCAAGAGAAAGTATGGGACCCTGGAGGATCTCAACAACATAGCAGAGGGAGCCCTAAGCAAGAGCTCATGATTTTCCCAGCCATGGGGTATATGATTCAAGAGGGATTGTTGTTCAAGGGCAATCAATTGTTGAAGGGATGGATTTTGTGTTGGGACTACCAAGAACGCAAAGAGGGTGCGATCCCATATTTGTGGTGGTGGATAGATTTTCAAAGATGGCACACTTTATCTCATGCCAGAAGACCAGTGATGCAACACATGTTGCAAATCTGTTCTTTAAGGAAGTTGTGAGACTTCACGGCCTACCCAGAAGCATTGTCTCGGACAAAGACACAAAAATTATTGGTCATTTTTGGAGAACACGGTGGAAGAAGTTGGGGACAGATTTGTCCTTCAACTCAGCTTATCACCCTCAGACAAATGGACAGATTGAGGTGGTAAACAGAAGTTTGGGAAACTTATTGAGGAAGTCTGATGCAAACGTCTATGAGATCAAGCTGTCAGATGATGTGGGCATATCGCCCATATTCAACATTTCAGACCTGTATCCTTACGGGAAGGATGATGCAAAGGGATCGACAGAGCAAGAGAAGATTCAGTGGGAGAAACAAATGCCTATAGCGGAAAAACCACATATGAAAAAGGTCGTTGATCAGAGGATTGGTAAGAAGACCAGGAGGAAGACTTATTTTGAATATCTGGTCAAATGGAAGGGACACCCAATAGAAGATGCCAGTTGGGAGAGTGAAGTTGATATCCAGAAGCATGGAAAATCGATGCAGGAGCTCATGAACATGAGTCCATGAAATTTTGCCCAGGGGAGTATGATGCAGGAGCATCGTCAGCAAGTACACGTGGCAGGACAACTCAACGCCTGAGGATTCAGAACCTTGAACGCGAGCCGATACTGCAGATCTTTGGCAGCTGATAGAAACAAAAAAAGGAAAGATCACGTGCGTAGACAAAAATGAGCACGCGACTTGGGAGTTTAACCCTAGTCTCGATGTAACCGCAATTAGGTAGCAATTAGTTTGTTTCTTTTGTATAAAGAGAGGTTTTGTACACCCTAAAGAGGGTTATGAGAATTATGAGCAAGTAGGAATTTGTGAATAGTAGTTGTTGCTCTGATTTTAGCTGTAACCATTTTCTTGATTTTTAATGAAGATAACAGAGGAAAATTGATCCAATGTATGGTGTGAATATTGTTTACAATTTCCCTGTTGTTGTCGCTAATCTTTTCAAGAATGACTAAATCTTGCTACGAGTGTATGTAGCTTTGAAATGCTTGCATAAAATTTAAAAATCGCTTTTCTTCGTGAGTTGTGCAAGGTGTGCACATAGTCCGCAAGGAGTGCGTTGACAGGGTCTGTTTCGACTCGTAAAGCTCAAGAGAAATAGCGTAAGATTTCCTTTGCAAGGAGTGCAAGGTGACTGCTGCAAGTAGTGCACAATCATCCGCAAGAATCCAGATCTTGCGTAAGAATCTGCTGCAAGGCGTGCACAGATCCAGAATTCAGTACGCAAGGAGTTCGTCGACAGAGTCTGTCTCGATTCGTAAGCTCAAGAGGAACAGTGTAAGGTTTCTCTGCAGGAAGTGTAAAGCGACTGCTGCAAGGTGTTCATAGTCGTTGCAAGAACTCAAATCCTGGGTAAAGATCTGTTGCAAAGAGTGCACAGTCGTCGCAAGAACTCAAATCTTGGGTAAAGATCTATTGCAAAGAGTGCACAGGTCTGCAATTCGACGAAGAGTCGAAGCGACTCAGTAAAGAAGTCGAAGGACGAGAACAAAGGAACGCTAGGAAGGCGGGAAAAAATTCTTTTCAAGAATCTTTGGATCTGAGTTTGACGAATTTCCCGGAAAAGCAGAAAGTACTTGGGAGATCAAAATCTTTGAGGAGATCAAGCTTAGGAGGGGTAGCACTTTCCAAGAAGTGCGAACGAGATCCAAGAAGCGGATTCACAGGAAGGATAAAGGTCGAAGCCTTTAAATCTTTCGAAAATCTTCTAAGTTAGAAGAAAGCGTAAGCTCAAGGGAAAAGATCTGGATCGTTTGACGAACGTCCAGACAACGAGGAGTAAGCGCAAAGGAAAAGATCTCAGGCGTTCGTTCTAAGCGCAAAGCAAAGATCTCAACCGTTCGATTTGAGAGCCAGAGAAAGGATCTTAGCTTTCCGATCTACTCACAAAAAGGGTCGTAGCCGTCCGATCAAGGTAAGGTGCACTAACGATAAACCTTTGAAAGTGTACAGGAGAATCGGATTTACGAAACTCCGAAATCATCGGAGTCGTCCGTTGTCAAGGAGGACACGTGGTGAGAGATCAACATTTTGTTGACTTGCAGAGTGGAAAGGTCAAAGGGCAGAGCCATGAGGATTCGCGAAGAGCAAACTCGTGAAAGGATCACAGCCGTTGATCATTCTGAAATCATCGGGGCCGTCCATTGTCAAGGAGGACATGTGGCGAGAGATCAACATTTCGCTGACTCGTGACTCAAAGAAGTCAAAGGCAGATTACAAGAACTCGCGAATCACGAAATCACGATTTGATCACAACTACTGATCGAAGGAGGGAGACGAACCGTAGATCTGGTCTTGTCGGGAGTTCGTAACTCGAGAAATCAGAGGTAAGAGTTCTGGGAGCTCGTGAATCGCGAAATCGCGATTTGATCTGAGCCGTCGAATTTTGGAGAGATCTGGACTGTTGATTTGTCCAAGGAAACGATTCGCGAAGTGCAAACTCGCGATGTGCTCGAAAGATTGGTCCACGGTCATAGTGAAGGGTCATGTTGGTGAAGGAGAATAGAGGGGCTAGCATGCGCTAGGCTCCTGTCGGGATTTCGGAAGTCGAGAGAGTCGGAGTGACTCTCATACAAAGGCCCGA
>SNQJ01S0089276.1:11458-33260 GCA_010110895.2 Picea sitchensis
TATTTATTATTTAACTTGAATGAATGCATAAGATCAATCTTCATCTTCAAACAATTATGAGAGACCCAACTCTCTGTTACAAGACCCAACTTGTAGTTCTGAGATCCAACTGATAAATGAGGAGTCCAACCCTCATAACAAGTCCCAGCTTGCTGATCTCATATCCAACTGAGATGTGAGGAATCCAATCCTCATACAAGACCCAATTTGTAAACAAGCACCAACCTGATAGAATGAACCTTCATTCAATCCATTATATATAAATATATATACTTCAACAAATTCAACTACATCCCTTTTTTATTCACCCTACTTCTTTGTTTATATAGTCTACTAACAGGTATAAGTTTGAAGCATTATGTCCCTTTGTTTGAACCATCACACCTCTTCTTACACCTCTTCATTTCAATTAATAATTATAATTTCTATTATTATTATTATTATTACTAGTTTGAATTAAAGACTTCAAATCCCTTGTTTTGCATTTTATTTTGTTCTGGCTAAAAACCTATCACTGCAAATGTTGCAGAAATCAAGTTCTACAGAGGCACTTCCTTCAAACCATGTTTTTCATATGACCATATGCACAGAACCACATGCTTATTGATTTAAGCGCTGCCTTTTCTTTTACCCTTATTTCTCTATTCCATACGACTGCAGGTGGTGACTAGGTGCTAGGTCAAGCGAGTGCTTGATCACTTATCAAGATCAACGATCACATTTTAATTTCACGATGAGATGGACAGTTGTTTTTTCCTTTGGCACTTCGTGGCTTCGGGGGTTTAAACTTCCAATTCTCTTGGACTAAAATTTCAACGAATTGTTAATATTGAGTTGACGTATGTCCATAAAATTCAACGGTCCAGATATTATTTAAGAGCTTCTGTACTCTGAGACTCCAGGTTACTAGAACTCTAAGTAGTCCAATTCCTCTATAGTGATAACCTACCGAATAAGTCATAAAGCAACAGTGATCACTTGTTGTCGGTTAACACCTTTGCTTACGCTATCCTTCCACTATGCTTGATCAACCGTTGAGAACTCTCCCAAAGTAGATCAACGGTTAGTATTACTTCGTAATTTACGCTTTACTTTGTTATCACTATAACAATTTCTGTGAGAAATCTGGTTTCCAAGACTTGACGAGGCGCTAAACTAATGTGGAAGCATGATAAACTAGAAGACAGGGCCAAATACAGTGGGAGGATGATAAAGCTAGCAGGAGTGCGGAGTTGATGGGACCTGACAGGCCACAGATATCAGGTGCCATAGATCAATGGGTAGGGATCATATCGGGTAGAGAACTAGCACGGAGGTTAATTATTGAAAGAGGGCCGATAAGAATACCGTGGTTTCGACTCGGGACCACGTGGCACCACCAGATGCATTTCGGGGTAAAAAGCAGTCTATCCCAAACCTCTTTGCCTCACCCCTGAAATTTCTGAAAGACAAGCGCTATAGAGATTGTTGTGAAATGGCTAGAGAAAGTAAGTTGGGGGTTAAACCATTTGTAGACGAATTCCATCAATTTCATGCATATCAGTTTTCAAGACTTAGTTTCCATGATTTCAAGTAATTTTGACCAGTCGTCTTCCAAGGTGAATTTCGGGAAAACTAGAGCACATTTTGAGAAACTGAAAGAGGTTTATACTAAGCACGAACGAAAGAACAATAACCTCTCCCATATTTCTCATAGCTATTACATACTGAGAGAACCAAGGACATCTTGAAACCTTATATTTATGGATTCACGATTTCTTTTGTTGGAGACATCGTTTTAAAATGCAGATCCCAGATAGATGGGGAAACATTTAACAAAACCAAGCAAGTTTTTCACTGAATAAAAGTTGATGTACAAAAAAATCCTCCATATTTTACACAGGTGTCGCAGATTGAGAGATTAGAAGAAGTCTTCGAACCCTATTTTTCAGTTTTCATGATTTCCTGTTCAAGACATGTTTTTGCAGCACGTGTTCCGACCATTTGGAGATGAATTTAGAGAAAAAGAGAGAGGGTTTTCTTCATAATGATCTTATATACAAAAAACGTTCTCATATTTTTCATAGATATTATGGTTTGAGAATTACAGGTGGCATTTGGAAGCCTATTTTTTCGTGTAAACGGTTTCCAAATGAAACATTTCTTTATTTGTAACAGGTTTGGAAATGAAAGGACTCGTTGTTTGTATAAATTTTAAGAGATACATATGTATTAGGGTTATCAGAAGTGCAAGGGAACCTTTTAGTTTTTTATGAACTCAATTGTAATTTTCTGGAGTTGAATTGAATACACATGGAGAAGCTTTTGAAGTCTCTATGAAAAGATTCTAATGGTGGTGATATGAGTTTTGTCTCCTTTCATTGTATGTATTTCCTATGTTCTTTAATTCCATTTACATTTTCTTCTGTTTAAATTGGAGAGTCAAAGTCCCAGAATTCATCTTGTGATGCTCTTGGGTTAAGAAATTTAAACTGTGTAATTTTCTTCCTAGCTAATTCAGAATTCATTTCAGTAATCCTCTGATGCAGTTATTTGTTTTCTCCTTCCTCTTACACCCTGCTTAAATACAATTTAAAACTCATATTCATTGCCTCATTTATCCTTTATCCTCTAGAGAGTTTTACTAGCCAGTCATTGTTTTCATTCAATTTCAGAATTTTGACTCCATAGCCCTAAGTGTCCCTCCCCTTCCTTGCCAACAACTTTATAAAACCCCCCAAAACAAACTAAATCTAGCCACTGATTGCCAAAGAAACATCAAGTGACACGAGAGATCCCTCTCTTAGATGAGCAGGCTAGTGCCCAACTCTAAATTTGGTTGAAACAGTTACCTCTGTCATTTGTCTATCAACCAGTCAAAATTTACAGAGTGATAACATTCTGGCGTCGTTGTCGGGGATGAAATTGAAAATTTTTCCCTAGGAAAGAACGACATGGTTGATTTCTAAGGTTTGAGAGAAGTAGACACTTACGCACATATTGGCTGTATTTCTGCTCTAGTGACTCCACACATCAAAAAAATCAGTTTGAAGGTGATTCCACTAGTAGAAGAATCCAAAAATTTAAATTTTCACTGGTGACTCCACTCTCAATGCAAAATCTAGCTTCAAAAACATCATTGGCAACTCCATTGTCTGAATATGAGTTCAATATCTGCAAGGTATCATCCCATGAATCTCTCTCACATTCCCAGTTTTCCGAATCACATGCCTTGTGTAGATTGGCAAACATATCTACCAAAGTTCAAAGATCAAGAAGGAGATGAAGCTACCTTTAATTTGATAAAATTCCACATGCACATACATAGGCTAAGGGTTAAATTGCCTGAAGACTACTTAATGAAGATGTATATGGAAACCTTAGAAGAAGAAGCACGATCATGGTATGAAGGATTTCCATCTGCTAGTCTATTTTCCCTTGAAGATTTTTATTCAGTATTTTGTGTGAATTATAAGGAAAGTTACCCATCTTTAGTTCTGGTTGAAAACTTCTGTGGAAACTTTGACAATCTTATTCAACGCATGGGGATTGATATTAATGATGAAAACTTAATTTATGATGAAATAGAAGAATCCCTTTACGAAATAAATTCTCATCAAGAAGAGCTAGTAGAGACTAGTTGTATTGGTACACAAGATCATTCCGAGCAAACATTAGTTTCTTCTTTGCTTGAAAATGAAACAAATCTGCACCATAATGTTGACAGTTAGGTCATATCCCATGAAATTAATGAAAATTCGTAGCCTTATCAGACTTATTACAGTCAAAAGTATGGGGATAATCATTCAAATTGTTACAACTCATTCATTTTCTGAAGACTTGTATCATGAAGAAATTGGTGAAAATCAAGCTATTGAAATTGTATGTGCGGAAAGTCTAGGTAGTAAAACCATTAATACAGATAGCTACTTGTTGGCAGCCATTTTGCATTTTTATCTTTTTCTTATAAGCTGCCCACACAAGGGTTTTGAACCCTCAATACTCATCGCAATCCTTTAAACAAAATGACACTATTATCTTTCGCTTTCGCACACCTGCCTTTTGTTTTCATTTTTTCACAACTGCAAGCGTGAAAACCTTGAGTTGGAAGTCATGTTGATGGCATTAAAACCATCTTTGGATGATTACAGATCTTTTTTATGTCGTCGTGACTCTTTTACCTCCAACTCACTACTAGTCATACATTTATCAAAACACCAAGCCTTTACTCACTTTGCATTTGACTTTTGTTAATATGACTTCATTTTATAAGTTCGTGATGCAATGATATTCTGGTGTTTTTGATTGAATTATTGATTCAATGGTGGTATGATATTCTATTGTCTTTGATTAAATTCCTTGGTGCAATGGTTTCATGAGAACGCATTAACATTGTGATTAAATCCATGGTACAATGGTCGATGTAGTGGTTTCCTTGAATCATACAAACACTATTGTTGATTTAATATACGAACCATTTGTTGGTTATGAACACTATGGTTTTCAAGTGGTTATTTGATATTTCATTTGGTCAAAATATTTTGGTTATGAATGTTATGGCTTTCGATGAGTATGTGAATAATCCATTTGATATTTGGTGTACAAAGCTTTGGATTGTGATGTGAATGAAGTTCTTACCAAGGCACCATCGATTGTACATGACAACATGAATGTTTTGTGTGGTTTCAATTCACTCCACCACCCTCGCATGCACAAGCATTAACATCTGCCTTGCACCTCGGGCTACCTCTGTTTGTTTTGGGAAAACCTGTGGGAAGTTAGTCTTGTGCCTACCCTGTCAAACCCCCTCACCGTTTACCCGATTGACTGTGTGCTCTCTCCTATGGCCCCTGTAGTGCGCATAGAACCCAATGGCATCCAAACGCTACTGTTATTTGATAACGCTCATGAGGACCTGGAGAGTAATGGCTGGTTAGTTTTCATTCAAAAATTCGAGGGTTTCAACCTCGTAGTCACTCAGTAGTTTTCCCTCACATTCGATGGATGCCGGGCCAAAGTTGGGGACATCCAAATCGAATTGAACGAAGAATTCCTCAGCTCAGCCATAGGTTTTCCAGCCAAGGGGCAGAGATGGTTTAAGAATTCCAAGGTGGATGAAGTGCCATGGCCGCTCCTGTTTACCTCGAGGAAAATTATCAGTTGTGACAAAGGTATGCCAGTCATAGCCCTTAAGTCTCAATGGCATGATTTATTGGCCATTGTTAAGCAATTCGTAACTTGCGAAGGTAGATATGGTTTAGTGTTTCTTTACCATCTACGACTACTTATGAATTTCATAGATTTCCCTTTGAATATGCCTCACTACCTCCTATGCAGTCTGTATAAAATGGCTAAATGATTTAAGAGGAGAAGGCTGACTCCAGCCTCTTCCATCACTGTTTGATTAAAATTATTATTGTTCATCATTTGAGGTTGAGAGGTGACTGTTGGAAAGTTTTCTTATTGAGGAATGGCTTTGCCACTCCTAAATGTGGTCAAGTGGACAAGACTATGGTCACTGAAACCCTTGTTAGGCTTGCCGTGCCACCTCCTACCCTCCTACCCAATGTCGAACCCTCGACCTACCCCAACGCTAACCTACCCGACACCCTGCCTGACCCATGCTCGAAATACAATGCTAAGACTATTAAGAGGCCTGCAAGAAAAAAGGGAAAAGGTAAGACCGATGTCAATAGAAAAGGTAAGAAGGCTGCACGTTGGGTATCTAGGTGCGCTCGTAATAAGCCCAAACAAAACACAGACCAGAAGCCTATTGTTTTGAGTGAAGATTCGGATTCGGAGATTGAGCGATTTCTGACCGAGGAGTACCCATACTCTCACGGCCTTTGTTCTGTCAAACCCTATGACTACATATCCAACCTCCCGTCATGCCTAAAAGGTGACCCTAACTTCCCTGGGATCAAGTTTAACAGTGGAACCCCTGGTAATTTAAAATATTCCTCACCTGTAGTGACTCGGCCCGATCAACCACAGTGCATTGAATGAAACTCTTGGCTCAAACGATACTATACAGATGTCCCTCTGTTGCAATCCCAAATCAATTCCTTGGAGGACCGGGTGATTGTGTTGTCTAAGGAAAATGATAGACTACAAGCTAACGATAAGAGGCAAAAGACCACAGGCTCTATCATGTTCAAAAATGTTGAGGCAGCCACTGCCATCGTTAATTCGAAGTTAGCCTGACCGAATCGTATCCCTACAGCCAAGGTATGATATTTCAACAATGATTTTAAACGATTTGGTTTGTTTTGAACTAGCATAAACGATTCTGTTGGTTTTGAATTAGCATAAATGATTGTGTTTGCTTTGAATTAGTATAAAAAATTTGTTTGAAAAATTGAATATAGTTATGTTTTGATTGAATTGATTCAATACGATTCTGTTTGTTTTGAATTAGCATAAACGATTTTGGTTTGCTTTGAATTAGTAATAAAGGATTTGTGTGATATATCGCATACATTTCTATTACCATTGGATTACTTTAATGTGATTATGTTTGTGAATATGACTAGCTACAGAATCATGAGATTCTGTGGCTAGTCATAAAATTTGAATTTTTGTTTGATTTTACAATTAAACACAATCTAAAATCGTTATTTTTTGTGCATCTACAGGTACACACAAATTTCAATGGGAATTGGATCGATTATGGTAGTTTTGAACATGCTTTTTGTTACACAATTTTGGGATTAGCTTGTTAGTCTTAGATAGGAATAACAATTTGGGAGATTGTTCCCATATTTTGTGCAAACAGTTTTGATGATTTCCACAGGGAATGTTTCACCCTGTGGCCTTTATATACTTATTATTTTTTGTAAACAATCCATCATTGTTGGGAGAACAGAGACTATGGACTGATGATTATACAGACTCGAATAGAAATGGATTTGTTGTACGGCTTTAGCTTCAATTTATCTTACTTTTGTTCAAGTTTCTGTGCATTTTAATTTGTAATCAAATTATTGACTACTTTAGATATCAAGATTTGTTATAGGTTAATGCGATATGAATTAAGTTAAATGTCCATATTTGATGTATCTCAATTTACTTACAGCAATTATCCTATTTTAATTTAATGAATAGAAGGTTTATCTTGTTTGATAAATGAACAGTTATGTACAAATCTTCGCACTGAGATTTATCTAAATGTGATGATCTGTAAACTATAAAATTGTTGTTGCTATATCTCTTGTTTGTTCTATCATTCATATTCAAGAGCGTCGTTGCTTCCTATTTACGAGAAGCTTTTTGCAAAATCTGGTGCGGGTTTCCCCCCATCAAACAACTAAATCAAATACAGTGCACAAGACAAATAGGAAGCGCTAATTTCAGGTCAGTTTGTTATTTTATTTCATATAAGGATTCATTGTAGTTTAGACAGATATATAATATAAATTGTTGTTTTTATTACTTAATTAGATAGTTATCATTTCATTTCTCAGTACAAATTATTATTCTTATTGATTAGCTTAGATAGCTTTTATTTTATTTCTTTCTCATAAAAATTATAAAAATAAAAAATAATAGCTTCGCTGCCATAAGACCATTCACAAATGATTTTGCAAATTTCGATCAAAATTTGTATTTTGTAAATGTTGTATATATTTATTTGTATTGATAACTGAACATTTAATAAGTAGAATTATTGTTAGTTAGTAAACTGTATATATATTTTATATTTGTATATAGTTTGCAGTAGTTGTTTTTTGTGCAGATTAGTTTCTTGAGTTTATTTTTTCTTTCTTTTTCCTAGGACTTAGATCGGCCAACGGAACCGCTAAACCCATCGGAGTGGATTAATCCAAACGGCTTGGGTTATTTAGACAACCCCGTACCAGATCCACCCCTCCAGTTGACGAGCGGTCAATTTCACCCGTCAACAAATGGCGCTAGAAGGAGGGCCTAAAAATTATTAATGGCACAAGGTGGTCGTAAGAATCCTCCACCACCCAACCACTCACCTATAGTGACAATAAGTCATTCAAACGACAACATCATCCCTCAAACAACAACCACATCAAATGACAATCTACAGATCACAGTTGAACCAGTAACCCCAAATCCTACAGGTGGTGATGTACAAGAGATTGTCCGCCAATCTCTCTTAAGAAAACATAGTGCCTTCGCCCATTTAAGGCAACCAAATCGACCTTTGGACCAACCATTAGATTTCTCTAATATCAGAGAACAACTTGGAGGCACTAACCTCACTTGAAATCCTTCAGACCCAACCCTCACTCCTGTCGTAGGAGGAACTGGAATACCACCCTCACCACCTCCATCATCCCCTTCTTCTTCTGGAGAAGACTCTTCTGACGAAGGCAGTTCCTCTTCCCAGCCTTCCACACCGCCCACACCAATGGACAACCAGAACAATCATGCCAGACCCTAGCTCGACCAAGATGTAGTAGCCATACCCGGGCCTCAACATCCCTTACCCAAACATCCGGAGAAGTGGCTCCCCAAGTTTGACCCTAACTCTAAACAGATCGCCGAAGATCACATTAAAAATTTTATGTTAGCCATTAGACTCTGTAATGTCGAGCACGAAGACATAGTCTGTAGGTTGTTCCCCTATACTTTCAAGGGCAATGCCTCTACCTGGTACTTTTCCCAGCAACCTCATACCATCGTGTCATGGGAGAAGTTTGAATCCTTCTTTCTTGAGAAGTTTGGAGACGATAAGTCTGCAGAATTTCTAGTCATGGTGATTTATAGTTTAAAGATGAACCCCAAAGAGAAAATCAAATAATTTAACCAAAGATTCTTAACACTAAAGAACCGAATCCCTACGGATTCGATGCCTGATGAGAATCTTATCATAGCATACTCTACTAAAGCCTTACATCAAAGTATAGCCATTTGCGTAAAACGATCTAAGAAAGCCACGTTGTTAGAGGCCTTCGAAGAGGCCAGTTAGATTGAGAAAGACATCCTTAGTTTAAATGACACCACTAGCAACGAAACAGAGACTAGTTCATCTTCCAAAAAGAAAATCGAAATCCTCCCTAGACCTGCTCCAAATAAAACACAACCTGAAAGCTCAGATTTAGAAAACTTAACAAAAGTCGTTCAAAAACTATCAAATCAAGTTATAGATTTGAAAAGGACGGCCGAAGAAGCTTCTTCAAGAAAAGGGCCTTACAAACCCCCATTCAGGAATCCTTTTCCCAACCGACCTAATTCAAATGTCGAGGGCCTAAATCTAGAAAGCCTGCAATTCACTCTTCAAATGATTCTAGAAGCCCAGGATAACTTGATGCCTCCTGAGACTTCTGAGGAAGTAGTTGAACAAGAGACAATTGAAGAAGAAGAACCTTCTCCGAACATTTTTGGACACTTCTCGGATAGCATTTTTCAAGCTAATTTCAAGACAGTACATCCCTACAATACTAGGAGTAAGACAACAAACAAACCTTCTTCTGAAAACACTACGGCTTTGCCCCCAAAACAATCTAAACTAGCTGAGACTAAACATAGTCATGTAAACCCAAACTTAGATTATGACTTAGTTGAAGATCTAAAAAAGTTAACGGCTAACATTTCTGTTTATGAATTATTAAAGTTTTCGTTTCTGCTACAAAAAATGTTACATAATATCGCAGAGAATAGCAAAAACGGTAATCCAAGCAATAGCAAGGTTGTTCAGAACAATCCAAAAGTTCCCCAAAAGGATTCCGCTAAGAACAACTCTAATCCTCACGAGAAGGGAGGACTTCCTATAAATAATGTAGCAAATGTAGATAAATTAGGTTTAGAGGCTGCGAGTAAAAAGCCACAAGCTTCCACCATTAGTACTCGCAGAAATGTACCTCCATTTTTGTTAACTTTCGAAATATTTAATAGGAACGTGCACAATTGTATGGTAGATTCGGGATCGTCATCCAATGTAATGCCATGGTCTGTATGTCAGAAGATTAATGCTGAAGTTGAACCATCCACCTTAAAAATCATCCAACTTGATCGAACTAGTGTTAAAGTTATAGGCGAATTAAGGAATGTGCTTATAAGATTATCGTCTAACCCCAAAGTTCATCAAGTGATTGATATTATTGTTGTGGATATTCCAGAAGTTTATGGTTTGTTTTTAAGCAGAGACTGGTCTGAGAAGCTACATGGCTATTTCACAACAGATTGGTCTCACTTGTGGCTGCCCGAGAAAGGCAAGCCCAACAAAATCAAGGTAAATCGTGAATGCTACCTAAAGCTCACAGTCACAGATTTAAATGATCCCAATGAACCATTTACACCTTCTGTCGATTCACCCGAAATACAAGGGATGGATACCTTTTTTGGCAATTTCATGGCTGAGACTTCAACTATCATTAATCCAGAACAACAGTCCGAGATTGTAGCATATATGCAGCCAGTAGTTTCTACACAGTGGTCTCATGCACCCGATAAAAATCAAATATGGTCTCTTTACTTTGACGGGTCAAAGTCCAAGGAAGGAGCCGGTGCGGGCTACGTTATTATCGATCCAGCAGGTAACAAAACCCTGTTTTCATGCAGGTTAGAATTTGAATGTACTAATAACACAGCAGAATACGAGGTTTTATTGCAAGGTCTCATAAAAGCATTAGATATGAACATTCAAAATTTGACTGTCTTTGGCAATTCGAAAATCATGGTTAGACAGGTAAGAGATTCTATCCACTGTCTGTCTCCGCATCTTAAAAGCTACCAATCTGAGGTATGGAATCTAATGAATAAGTTTTCTTCTTTCAACATAAATTATATTCCTAGAGTGAATAATTCGGAAGCCGATTTATTAGCTAATGTAGCTTCGAAACTCTTTCCTGCAGAAGGCTTGTCCCCGAATGCATTCTCCGTTGAACTGTTGTTCAGGCCATCTGTTCCTGAAAACATCATGAATTGGAGAGTCTTCGACGAGGATCAACAAATTATCAGTTTCCTGCATATGGAAGAAACTTTCCAAGGCGCAGTGATCGACGAATGCACTCATGAAGACAATATTCACGATTTCACGGTAATACCAGATCTGAGATCTCCTGAATCTTCATCGGACATGGTAAATTCTATCCCTAGATCTGTAGTTAGATTAGAAAATTTTTATGATCTTCAAGACAAATTAAAAAAATCGGTCAACTGTAAAACAAATAGTTCCTCGTTATAGTATGAAAAAGTAAACTTAGGAACTAATGACAATCCACAGTGCATTAATTTACGGGTGGGGTGTTCTGAACAAGCGAAATCCGCGTTTATTAAATTGTTTAAGGAATTCAAAGATGTTTTTGCATGGACGTATGATGACCTTAAAACTTTTTACCCTAACATTATACAACACGTCATTCCTATGAAACCCCAAACCGTACCCTTTCAACAAAAGTTAAGAAAAATGCACCCTAAACTTGAATCGACCGTCAAAAAGGAATTAAATAAACTCTTGAATGCTAAGATAATTTTCCCAGTTAGGCACACGCAATGGGTTTCTAACCTTGTCCTTGTCCGGAAGAAGAGTGGTGAAATCCGACTATGCGTCGATTTCTAAAACCTTAATAGAGCGTCTGATAAAGACAACTACCTTGTCCCATCCATGGAACTGATCCTTCAACAGGTATCTGGTTCTGAAAGAATATCCTTATTGGATGGTTTTTCAGGGTATAACCAAGTGTTGATGTCTCCTCCAGACCAACTTAAAACTACCTTCCGCACTCCATGGGGCACCTACGCTTATAGGAAAATGCCCTTTGGACTCATTAATGCTGGTGCCACTTTCCAGAGAGCGATGGACATCGCTTTCCGAGGCTTAATCAATCAATCTGTCGTAGTTTACCTAGATGATGTTACTATATTTTCAAAAAACAAAAATGATCATCTAGCTCATTTGAGAGTCGTTCTACAGCGATGTCGTAAGTACGACATTTCCTTGAATCCTAAAAAATCTATCTTTGCAGTAGAACAAGGTAAACTCTTAGGATTTATTGTGTCAAGCAAAGGGATGGTTATCAACTCTGAAATGACTCAAGTCATCTCGAAACTCCCCCCTCCCTCATCCAAAAAGTCTATGCAGTCTTTCTTAGGCTAGATAAACTTTGTCAGGAGATTCATCCCCAGTTTCTCCGAAATGGTGAGACCTTTACAGAATTTAATTAAGAAAGATGGACAATATCATTGGGGACCCCTAGAAAACCAATATTTTAATTCAATAAAAAAGGCCATAATAGACGCTCCTTCTCTCATGAGCCCCGACTTTTCACAAGACTTCACGCTCTACACTTTTGCTTCTGACTGCTCCTACGATGTTGTCCTGACTCAAAAGAACGCGGAAAACAATGAAGTCCCAATTGCCTTTATGAGCTCTGCTTTCAAAGGCGTGGAAATTAACTACCCATCGATAGATCAACAAGCCTATGTTGTTTTTAAATCATTCAAGCACTTCCGATCATATCTTTTGAAATCTAGGACGAAAATTATTGTCCCTTACCCAGTCGTCTGAAATCTGTTAGTGCAGAAAGAACTAGGGGAAAAGAGGGCGAACTGGGTTACCTTCTTACAAGAGTATGACATAGAAATCACCCCAGCTCAAATAGTGAGAGGCCAAGGGCTATGCAAGTTAGTTCCTGACTCAGCAATAGGACAGCAAGAAGAAAACGATATGTCAAACCCAGGACAACACAATCAAAATTCAATCTGTTGTGCACAAAACTCTGTCAGTCCCTGGTATGATGATAGAAAATTATGTCTTGAACATGGGTCAGCCCCCCGTCACCTAGATCCCACCAAAGGAAGAGCGTTAAGATTAAAATCTGCCTCCTTTTAGTTGATTAATGGTATTATGTTTCGTCAAAATTTTGATGGAGTACTAATGCGCTGTCTTGAGAAAGATGAAGCAGAAAAGGTCTTAACAAAAAAACAGGGCAGTATCTGTGTCTATACAGACTTTAGCGATCTCAATCACCCAAAGACAACTTTCCAACACCCTTTATCGACCAAATTATCGATTATTGCATCGGTCACGAGGCTCTATCCTTCATGGACGGTTTCTCTGGCTACAACCAAATTCAAATTCACCCAGCCGATCAGTACAAAACCGCATTCACTACCCCTTGGGGAACTTTCACATATCGTGTCATGCCTTTTGGCCTCAAAAATGTCGGCACAACTTTCCAATAGTCCATGACATACATCTTTCATGATCTGGCTCATATCGTCCTTGCATACTTGGACGACCTCACAACTCGATCCAAGAAACGCAATCAACATCTCGGTGATTTACGAATCATCTTCCAAAGGTATCATCAGTACAACATCCACTTGAACCCCCTCAAGTGCGTGTTCTAGGTCACTGCTGGGATCCTCCTTGGGTTCATAATTTCCCAACATGGAATTATCATGGACCCCCTCAAAGTCCAAGCCATCACAGAAATTCCACCTCCTTAGAATTTACACCAACTATAGAGCCTACAAGGCAAAGCTAACTTTTTACGGCGCTTTGTCCCAAATTATGCCACTCGTGCACACATCTTCCTTCACTTGCTATGCCATGACATCCCATTCCATTGGTATGAACATTCTCAAAATGATTTTGATGATCTTAAAGCAACACTCTCCAACGCCCTGTTGATTAGTCCACCCGACTATAACCGTGACTATATCCTTTACATATCGGCCTCAGCCATCTCAGTAGCAGGAGTTCTAGTCCAAATAGGGGATGATGACCGTGAGCATGTAATTTACTACATTAGTAAAAACCTTTCAGGGACACCCTTGAAATAAAATCACGAAGAGAAACTGGCCCTCGCAGTTGTCCTCACAGTCCAGAAACTGTGCCATTATACTCTGCTTCGAACTACCAAAGTCATAGCAGATTCCAACTCCATGCAATACTTTCTTAGTTGCTGGAAAATTAATGGTAAATTTGCTCGATGGATCGTCATCCTTCAAGAGTACAACCTCGAATTTTCAACAACCAAGAGAAAGAAAGCCCTTGATCTCACCGAACTCATTACGAAATTCCCCTCCGATACTACTAGTACCCCCGTCAATACTGATTTCCCCAATGAACATCTCTTTCACATCCCCTTGGATGATCCTTGGTATGACGATCTTCTCTTCTACCTCTGAACACAAAAATTTTCAAACCACCTCTCCCGAGACGATCGTCGACATATTCGTCACTAGGCCCCCTGCTACCTCCTTATCGGTGATATCTTAGATTGGCGAGTGGTTGAAACTATACTTCGTTGATGTTTGACTATTGACGAGGCCGATAGAGTCTTGAACGACTACCACAGTGGCGCTTGCGGAGGCCACCTCTCAAGGATGTCCACTGCTCAGAAAATCATTCGCGCCGACTACTTTTGGCCTACATTGTTTCACAATTGCATCCATGCTGTGAAGCGATGTGACAAATGTCATCTTTATGCCAACAAATCACGAGCACCACTTGCTCTTCTACATCTAGTCATTATTGTCAACCCATTTTGCAAATGGGTCATAGAGTTAATGACTTGCAACCCTCTGTCTAGCAATGGACACAAATACATCGTCCTTGCAGTTGATTACTTCACCAAGTGGGTTGAATCCATGCCTACCTTCAACAACACCACTGACACTGCAACACATTTTTTCTTTAACCACGTCATCTCCCGCTTTGGAGTACCACTACAACTAGTCTCTGATCACGAGAAACATTTCAAGAATGATATTTTTGTCGAACTCTCATCTAGGTTAGGATTCTCCCACAAGTTCGCCTCCCCATACTATCCTCAATCTAATGGACATGTAGAAGTAGTCAACAAGGTCCTCAAAACCATGTTGCAGTGCACAGTTAACAAACATAAGACCAATTGGCATCATATGTTATTTTCCGTGCTATGGATTTATCGCACAGTAGTTAAAATTGCCACTGGTTTTACACCATTTCATCTCGTTCATGGGGTCGAGGCCACTCTCCCCATCAAGTGTGAAATCCATACCTTACACACCGTTATTGAGCTATTACCCGACACTTCTCCAATGGAGCAACATTTGTTGAACTTAGAATCACTGGATGAGGATTGTCGATCCTCATTACAGAACAATGAGGCAACCAAGAGACAGTCAAATGCCACCTTTGATCGCCATGTCAACCTTCACTCATTCAATGAAGGCGACTTCATCCTTGCTTATGATATTTCTCACGATACCCTCGGCCATGGAAAGTTCGAGTCATTATGGCATGGACTTTACATCATCCAACATTGCCTCACTAAAGGCACATACATTATGGCCTCTCCCAAAGGCCACCCTCTCAAAGAACCTGTCAACAGGTTGTACTTAAATAAATTTTACGCCTAAGCGTAGCCATTCTACACTAGGCTTTTTCTTTTTGTACGTTTTTGTAGAGTTTTTAATCTTCTTTTTTCCATGCCTTGCATCTAATCTACCATTTATGTTATTAACATATGCCTCCTCCATTGGCCTACCACATTGGTTATGTCGATGGAGCTAGCCGTTGGACATAGAATCTCGCTTTGGCTGCTTGGGCCCTCTATTCACCCTCACATGAGCTACTCCACTCCAACAGCATATGTTTGGGTTCAACAACCAATAACCAGGAAGAGTACATCGTCATCATTGGCCTCCTCGCTGAGGCCAATCATTGTCATTTTCATCACCTTAGCGTCTTACTCGATTCTCAACTGGTTGTCCTCCAGCTCATCAATGTGTACCATGTTCGTGATCCTTGCCTCTTCCGCAAATACCTGCAAGTTAGACTTTTATCTCGACATTTTGATTCCATCACATTTTCACATATTCCACGACAATTTAATCAAATAGCAGATAATATGGCTAACCTAGTGTTAGATTGGTATTTATCACATCAAGATACCAGTACTCATGCATGAATCATCAATAGTCTATCACAGTATATAGATTAGACATCATAAAAAGCACTAAAAAACATCAACACATGTGAACATAACAAAGATCCCAAAATGTATATCCATATATATATATATATATATATATATATATGTATATGTATGTATATCAGTCAATGTGCCATCAATGTTTACAAAAAAATCATAGATATACAACCATCCATAGGTCTGTGAACCACCTCACCCCTATAGATACAAAACTGGTGTCACCACACCATGTACAAAAATGGGCTCGCAGGCCTATATAAATACAAAAAAACATATATAGAGACCCTCATGGCGCCTCTAGAGCTCCACCACCTGGTCCTCTCTATGGAGGAGGGGCCCCACCAGCTAGGGGTCCCTCATGTCCTGGAGGCAGTAGCCTAGTCATCGCCACACCTACCACATCCGCTCTCCGGACCATGGTTCGCCACACCACTGGAACACCCACACACTGCTCCGGGACTCCCTCATCCTGACTCTGTGACCACATGCCCTCGAGCACTCTCTATAGTACTGCCTCCAAGCAGCAGTGAATATCCTCGAACTCTCCCCTGGCCTCCACTGGAGGAGCATGAGAAGGCCCTGCCCCAAGATCATCAAAACAGTGTCTCCTGCCTGCTCTCTCATCCTCAATGGGCCTCGCCCTAGCATCATCTCGTCGTCGTCTCTCTCCTACCTGCGGCTCTCCCCACGGAGGTCTCACCAGCCCCTAATGAGCTGGCGCTCTAACCAACTAAAACTCGTGCCCACGAGGCCCCACATCTACACACACAAAAAACAAATGATAGCATCAACATCCATCCATAAAAATATATGTGTTATACTATATAAATATTAAATCCTCAAAGAAAATACATCCACATACCTCTTCAGTCAAACACCTCACCCAGGGAAAACACCATCTCTGGTTCCTCCTAGAAGTCAACCCCATTGTATGTAAACTAGAGGATAATCTATGGCATCTAACGCCACACCCATACAGCCTTGGCTGTAAAATATTGGCCACCCTCCCCACCACTGTGAAAAACCAAGATCATTGTTCACTGCCTAAGTCACGACTCTCACACACCAGGTGCGCCCAACAACACTCTAGGCCGCAACATCGACACCCTCTCCAAAAACCATGCCACCAAGATAGAAGCAAAGGAAAACTCCCCCAAGTCAGCAACACAACACCTATCAATATGCCCTACCATCTTGGTGTGTAGCATCAAGCCCCAGGAAAAATGTTCACCCGCTAGTGCCCTCTCCATGATCCTCAACTCACCTCCACTGATTTACTGAGTCATGAGAGACCCATAGACTCTCACGATCATCGCTACCACGCAATGATACACAAGGGCATCCATCGCCCCAATACTCACCATGGATCTCAACATAAATTTATTCCCTAAACAATACCTCCGAGCTAAGATAGCCAACTGCCCATCCTCGGGTACTACAGGCTCCGTCGATAATGGGGTTCCCTGAAAAGGGAGCCTAGTTAGAAAATATACATCCTCCACCATAGTGAAGGCTATATGCTCACCCCGCACCATAAATCAATGTAGATCTAGACTCCACATCCTAATCAGGAACTACAAGAGATACTCATGTGCCTACACTAGCGAACACTCAAAAAACTTCAACAACCCACAAGCTGCCAAAGTGTCCCGGACCGTCAGCTCCTCATCACTCACTACCTCCCTCAAGCGTGCCCAATATCTCTCTCTCCAATGAACCAGCATCATCCCAATGATCACCTGCATCCACATGTACAACACTTGATCAGCCATCACAACCCATAAAAACATCAAAATCTCCAAAAAATACAAGTTTTTACACCCTTTAGCTTTGCCTCAAAGGCGCGACTTTTTTCCCCCACAAGCGCACACACATGCGATCTTGTTCATCCCCCAGTCGCGCACTCATGTGTGATTGATTGGCCATACAGAGGTGCATTCATGCGCCCCTATCACACATAGAGACATGCCTCATCACGTGTTTGTTCGCTCCATAGTTGCACACGCATGCGCAACTGTCAGGGGCACAGACGCGCATGGATGCAATGTTGTTCTTTGCACAAGCGTGCATCTTATGTGCTTCTGTTTTCCCAATTTGAGCGACCCCATGCACGGCTCACCCAATTACAGTCGTGCACTCATGCATGGGAAACACTCGATCGCCCTCGCACTGGAGGGACCACTCTCACAAAACCCCTTGTACAGTCGTCTGTACAAGCCCTACCCAAAAACAAAAGCCTAACTACTGTATAGGAGGATACGACAACTAACCTGAAGCTTGTTGATCCTGAATCAGCTGCCTTGATCTCCCAGAATCTCCAAATATCCTCTAAAATCACTCGTCCACTCAATAAGACAACATGTACAAATGAGGTGGCATTATGGGCCCTACAACTATATATAGTTCATTTTTCCACACTTCCAAACTCAATTTCAGGAGCTCCGAGCATTCGTTTTTCGATCATTCTTCAGCCATGGGATCATAATCTTGCAACCTACACCATTCCATTCCCCGGGATGCTTTCCATCCTCAGCCCTCGGGGGGCATTTTTCTCATGTTACGCTCAGGTACGCATGCTTGCATTCACACATTATTGAATACTTGTTATATGATCTTTCTCTTCAGATATTGTTCACGTCGGGTATTCAATTTTCATGTGTGTAGATACTTTATCATTATACATCAACAATATCCCTTCAGGTATATCATCGATACTGGCATGTAGTCATTCCCTCTGAATATCAAATTTCTTCTACCAGTCACACCCTCTGATCTTTGCCTCTAGGATCCCCATATCCGGCTCTGTAGTACTGTCACCTCTACTACATTTTGGTACTATTACCCAGTATCATTCTCCCCCACATGATTTGTCCCATTCATATTCCCCCTTGGCACTTTGGCACTCATGTTGTTTTCACCCTTTAGGGATGGGAGTCCTGATAGTCTTACACATCATCAAGAAACAACCACATACTCCTTCTCCTCATCTTGCAAGCCTACCCAACAGACTCCCAAGATTACTTCATCATGGTTCTATTTTGACTGCACCCCCGCAACATCATTAACCATTCATTTCATCCATCGTCAGTTTGCCCATCTGCAGATTGTCATCCACACATTTCCCTAATACAGGAACCTGCCTATGGGGCCCCAACCTTCCACTTGTTTTCCAAGAAACTTGCACCATTATCAACCAAGACATATTACACTAGGGCACCCATTTATGTATATGCACATTTATCCCAACGTATTCTTTATTCTTTCGGTAATTGTACCAAAAAAAAAAAACGTTTCCCCCCATTTACATAGCTTTCTATTGTCCCCTTTAGCGGCCTTCCTTTTCCAGCAAAGCAACCCTTGTCGCCCTTGGTTGGGGCATTTTTCACTTCCTCCCATCACTGACATTATCCATAAACCTCGAGTCTCTTATAGTCCATACAATTTTTTGATCTCTGTGTTTGTCCATTTTGTCACGCCTCTAGCACAATTTACCCTCGTCTAGTTGTCCCCTTGATGCTAGATTTAGTTTCACGGTTGTTGCCACTTTACATATATCCCCAACCAAGGGAATTCTTGAGTCTCACCACTCCTGGACTTCGTCCATGTTACTCATCAGTTCCTAATTTTATCCAGTGGATTTTATAAAGCCCTCTGCTTCTCGATGTCGCGTCTCCCTTTCTGTCGACATCAACATAGTTTCCAGATGGGCGACAGTATCTTGACTCTCATTACCTTACAATGAGGAGTCTCGGACGACACAGAGAGAACCATCATTGCTCTCTGCTATCATTGACCCCCACCACATTCGACTTCAATACTTTCTCATGTTACGGTGGGTCTTACTTTACGACTATTGCAGTTGTTTTTATATTGGCGGAAGACCTCTGAAACTTGTTAGGCCATCAATGCCTGCGAATCCTCGACACTTCTTATCGATGTCACTGCCTCTTTTCAAATATTATTCACCATCAGAATTGTCCTCTATTGTTATCAACACGCCCCTGAGGGCGCTGCAGTTATCTACACCAACACACACCTTCAGTTACTGTATTACATATTTTTGAGTTACATGATATGAGCATGGGGAATGCCCGCCTCGTTTGTACACAGTTTTATTTTTTACACCTTGCAATAGGTTTGGGTCCTATAGGTTCCCCTCTCCCTCCAACGGGTCACTCTTGACACTCTCATTAGCACTCTTTATTACAATGGTACTCTCAGTAGAAGAAACATTGATGAATTTCGGCTATATGTATGCTCTTAACCTCATCCATCAGGGGGCATCTGTTATCACTGAAATATCATCCGCAAATGGTTACAGGAATCTAGCATCTCCAAACATCTATTAGTTCATCCATGGACCAAAAATATGCATTTCCAAAAGGTCCAAAACTATACAACCAGTAATTAAATCAGCATGCGCTAATACTACAGAGGAAGTGTGAGCACATGCGCCATCCAGAAGGGCACATGCGCATGAGGCAGGAATGTGGATGCAAAAAAACGTGCACCCCTCAGAACGACGCATTTATGATATTGGTTGGCCTTCCACCCACTTATAGTTCAGCTTCCAAGTCAATTTGACACCCAAATCTCGGTTGAATCCGACTGGGGGGCTGGTCAAAGACCTAAGGGTGCCCTAAAGGGCCCCTTGTTTGTTGAAATAATGTAACTACAAAGAGTATTCTTATTATTATTGATATATTATTCATAGGAACAATCCCCATTATAGATTGATCATGTCGGTTATTGTAATAGGACCAAATCCCCTTTTGCAGATTAGTCAAAAGACAATTGTAATAGGAAGAATAAGAAGTCGGCCCCAACAGATATTAAAGAAGCCCAGAAATATAATAAAGGTGGGTTTACCCACCCAGTTTGATAAGTTGGCCCTGCCAGTGAAGAGACACTTCACACATGCCATACTTGTATAAATAAAGGAGGCTAGCACCTCACTTAGACATAATTCACTTGCTCAGTTTGAGAGACAAGTTCTGATCTGTTACTGACAAAGGAGAGAGAGAGAGTGGCACATATCTAGGAGAGGACTTTCTGTATTAGCATAAGAGATCTCTTGGCATTGTATTGGCTATCTATATTAAGGAATTTTTGCTGGGTTTTCTTCCCCTAGAGGGTTTCCCAGGATAAATGTTGTGTCTCTTGTGATTGTGCATTTCTCAGTGATCTTGGATTATGCTTCTGTTATCTAATGAAATGCAAACATCTATAATAATGGCTTAAACATTAACATGGTATCAAAGCCAAGCTGAAGGAAGCATCTTTCACAAGTGAAAAATGTCATTGTTACCGTACATGAAAATTAGGGCTTTTTGATGGTGAAGCTTTTCATCCCTGAAACCATCTAGAAAAGTGTGCCCTAAGGATCAATTTGGCACTCTCAGTGCACCTTTTCAATGGCTAGATCTCCCAGAAAGTGAAACCCTAGTTTCACAAAGTACCAAAAAACCAGAGTACCAAAATACCAGAAGTACCAGAAGTACCAGAAAACCAGAAGCACCAGTCCAGAAATCCACAAATCAAGTTTGAGGGGGTAAAAGTTGGATTTTTGAAATTTCGACTACACCAGCATACTCGCCTCAGCTGAACGCATCTATCCCATGGATCAGAATTTCAAAATTCGAAGTTTGAAAAATTAGGGTTTCCTCATAAAACCCTAAATTGCACTTGCAGTTGCAATCTCAGAACCAATTGCAGTTGCAATCATAGAACCAGTTGCAATCACCCTTGAAGTTTTCTTAAGAGTTGGTAATGATTATCGCTACTACCAGATGGAGCCACTACTTGCAAATGCCATCATAGGTAAGTACTCACATATGTTTAATGATTAAACCCTAAAGAGTATTTGCAGGAGAAGGGATCTCTTGCCATAGATCCAGAAGGATCTCAAGATCCAACACATTCAG
>SNQJ01S0089277.1:0-22646 GCA_010110895.2 Picea sitchensis
TTTTCATTTAGATCTTCCACCTTATATGAAGATCTACTCAGTTGTAAATGTGGAAAACTTGAAACTTTTTTAGCCTCCCATGACCATGGATCAGGGTGAGGAAGTTTCAATACCTTCAGTTGATGATTTTTCTCCTGATTACTTGGACGATTTGAAGGAATATATCATCCTAGACAGAAGGACGAGGACTTCACGCAGGGGTGATGTTGATTATCTTTGAGTGGGCTTAAAGGGTGCACATCCAAGCAAGGAAAAATGGATAGAGAAAGACAAAGTGAGGTAACTCTTCCCTCACTTATCTGTTGATTGATGAAAGATTTTGGTGGTCCAAAAATTTCTTAGTGGAAAGGGGTGATCCAAAAAGGATCCATGGAAGTCTAAGGATAACTCAAAATTCACAGAAGCACCTCAAGAAGCTCAGAATGGCCTCAGCAAATAGAGAAAGGGAAAAAATTCAAAGTCATCAAAACTCAGTGAAATTAGCATCATCGCGAAGAGCACATCGCAATATTTCCAACGATGTAAATGGATCGTCAAACAGAGTTACATATCAAAAGATATTCAGGGTCAAATTTTTGGTCAACCTAGCCCAGTCAATAGGGATGAGTCAACATATGTAATGCTCACATCAGCATCAGTACGGATGACATCATCATTCGTACAGGGTACGTGGCACACATAGAGGGAGACACATGTCATGATGATGTCAACATGAATACATGGAAGCACGAGAGGCTGCCACGTGTCACTCATTTTTGGACTTTTCTGGTTAGTCCGTGGACCAATGGAAAAGTTCCACATGGCAATCCATACAGCCATGTGTCACGTCGTACAGCCACCTGGTAGGTGACGTGATAAGATGACAAAGAAGGGATGACATGGTGATGATGGTGCAGAGTTGGTGACGTGGTCCAATGGAAGGTCTCCACGTGGCCCAGTCATGGCATGCCACATGGCAGCGGATAAACAACCAATGAGGTCCAACAACCGAATTGTTAAAAAATATATTTTTTTTTAGACCGCCAAATATGGTGGAGGTTCCACCAAATTTGATGGCATATCCCACCACATCCACAACCAACAATCCACCGAAAGCCAAACTTATGTGTTCCACTAGCAAGACCGCCAAAGTTATCTCCAATTCCAGTTTTGGTTTCAACAAAACACTAAAAAGACGAGGCTCACGGGTTTGACCCCCGGACCTCCCCCAACAACTCGCCTTTAATAAACATCCACCAACCAATAGGCCAAACGACCCCATTCTTAATATCGGCCGTGATTTTTATTTAAATTTTGAATTTTCCCAATGCCTGAGAGGAGGCAAGGTGCACGACAGTCCGTACTATTGACGCTTAAAAATTAAATGATGAATACTATTCTTGCAAATGATTTCCAAGCTCTATTATTTATTTATATTAATAATAAAATAGTATGTGCGACCCCCTTTTTGGACTTGTGGAGCAATGGTGGATATGTTGCGCTTATATTTTGTTTGATTATGTGATGGTACCAGCACAGTCTTCTACAGTTCATTGTTTCAAATTAGGGTTTAAATGTTGTGGTAACATGTGATGGTTAGTTGATTAATACATGGCACTAGATGGCTTTGATGACCTCTCACAGAATATGTTAAGGTTTCCCTATAGATGAAATAATTATTGGCATTTTTGGTTTTAATATTACATTAAACATGGCACTAATTGGTTTAAATGGTCTTGATAAAAGGTAATAATGGAGCTCTTTTGAATAAAATAAATATACTAAAGCTCTAATGTTATGTATTATTCTGACAAAGGATGGGCGCACTTGACCGTTTCTACTATAGTTATGCGCCTTCTTGAGTTTCATAAGTGGTTGCACATGGGGTAATGGTTCTATCACATTGTTATTTTAAAGAGTTTGACATTACAAAGGGGTGGTGCACTATGCAAAAGTGATATGGAAATGGATATGTGGTTGATTAATTGTTTAGTGCTATGGTGAATCGACTTGGATTGTACATTGAATTGAATGAGGTTGGAAGGGAGAAGCCATGTGCATTTACTGCACGTCACTCAAACTCCCCTTGAGCCCATCACCCTAGTCATTCTTGCATTTTGGTTTTGGATCTGGTGGTTGTTGGTGTTCTGCATTGTTCGGTCGTGAAGGAGGTATATAATCTATTTTTCTTCCTTGCACAGACTTTTCCAGGTATGGGTTTCTTACTCTTCCATCCATGATGGTTACTCTACCCTTTGAATCAACTTTTGGCTCAGGATTGCTCGTGGTATGTGTTTTTCTTAAGTTGTTATGAGGTATTTGAACTTTGTATTGGTGTTGTGTCCATGGTTTCTTATGGTGATTATTCTGGATTGTTGGCACTTTAAAAAAGAAATGGTTATGCTCTCCTTGTTGTGTGTAATATTTTCATGGGTTTATTGATAAAAATGGCAGTGAATCATGCTCGGTCATAGATTGGGTTTTGATTCTGGCACCTCTGTTGAAATTGAGTATCATGGATTGCTAAATATATGAGCTTTGCATGTATCCCGCTTATGGATTGTCATAACACATTTCTGTGTTTAATTTTCCCACTCCGTGCTCATCTTTGTGGCTAGTATTTTCGGCCATATGGGTTGCAATGTCAAGTAATGAAAGATTAAAGTAATATGTGCCTTGTCTGGATAAAAATACACGTTGTTAAGTTGCTTGCTTATGCCCTCACTGACATGGTTTCCTGGAAAGCATTGTACATCATGAGTTTAACCTCACCCGGAAGTTGATAGAAGAATTATGGATGCTATATGGTTGGGCATGAGTTTGTGCTTGGATGCTCATATTATAGTGTTGATTAAGAGATTGGCTTCATTTCATTTTCATGTTGAAATTGAGAGTCTGTTGTTTTGGTAACCCTCACAGCCGAGAGTGTTGTTACATGTTATGGTTCTGTGGTAAATGGTGAAAGGCATGAGATTTCTACACGTGTCAAGGTATTAACCCTCTAGTTGAACCACATGTTATTACCCTCCACTTGTTGTTTTTAAACCCCAAATATTAGATTGATATCGATTTACTCCAGTCAATGGTTGATGGAGCATTGTGCGTGCTTGGTTACTTGGGAACAATTTGGTTGTGTTCCTCATTTGGCAATTCTAGAAGAAGCATGTACCTAATTGTTATGTGAATATTGAGCTCAAAGTATTGCATGTTATTTGGTTCAAATTTTATGTTGATTGTATTTAAAAGACACCTGTGTGCGAATTGATTGGGGCCCGATAAAGAGTTATAACGCCCAGTTTGATTGCGTTGAAAAATGTTTAAATAATGGACATAAGTGGTGGTAAATATTGTGCATGTTCCTATTGGATTTAAAGAATAAGTATTGGATATAAATGGTTGTAAGAAATGTGTGTATTATTGTTGGTTTTAAAAGGATTTAGCATTGGAGTTATGAATGGTTGTGGCTAAAAGGGTTATTGTGGTTTATCATATCAATTGCAATGTTGTTTGTTATGACTGTTATATAAAGGTCATATGAATATGAAGGTTGTTGTAATTAAATATTTCTGGGCATATAGATTATTGTTTGGAAGTCAGCAAGCAATTTGTAAAGGAAGTAACAATTTAAATTGTGGTTTTGAAAAGTGAATATTGTTAAAACTTGAAGGTTGGAACAGATATATGTTTGATTGGATGTTTTGATTTATTTTCATTTGGACAATATCCATATTATTTCCCTGTCATTCTACCACTTTTTCTCTCATTACATCCCCCCTCACAATCCCAATTTCATTTATGAAATCCATGTTCTATGAAATAAATTAAAAAGAAAGTTTGTGCAAAAGAGACAGAGATAACATAGCAATGATTGGTGACTGATATTTTGGTATTTTATTACACAGTTAAATTGTTTAATTAATTGTTGAATAGTATTTGTGTACTAATCCCCTATAATTATACCACTTTTCACTAATTACACTCCCTCCATATGTCCCATGAACCCTACCACCCCCTATTCACTTGGTGATTGTTAAATGGTTTGTTATGGATGGATTTGCATGTATCTCATGTCAATTTCTAAGCCAAATTGTGATTCATGCAAGAAGAATTTCATGTATGGTTTATTAAGGGCTTAGTTACTGAAAAATTGCTACTACATGATGAATTTATTTAGTAGGTAAAGCCATGGCATAAATAACAAAGGTCGGGAAAATTGGAACATAGGTTCTAGAAGGCCTAGATTTTCCAATCATTTTGATGTTGATCCCCAAGAATTGAACCAATTTTTCCAAGTTGGGTTCTTTAACTGGATTGGTCATGGAATGGTCCACCCTCAGCCAAAGATACCCCCCTTCCAGCCTCAGAACATCCATGGAATTCTCGTTCCTCCTCATGTGTCCTTGCAACCAGAAGTCCCTGCAAATGATGGATGGAAAGAGATTGTCAACTCGACTATCTCTCACCATCATGGTTGGACCAATATGTTATTGCCTCTCCCACCACCTGTCAATCCTAATGTCTAGAATGTCTGTGTTGATTCACATGTTCAATCCTCGCATTCTAGTAAAAGACTAAAAATTTATGTTCCTCATGTGCAAGATAAAGGCAAAGCAGTTGCCTCCCCTTCTTCTCCATCAAATGATTCCTCAAAATCTATGTCTTCGCGGATGCATTTGAAAGATTTTTTTTCCCATGTTATCAGCAAGATACATCCCCAAGGTTCTAATCAACCATGGTCTACTTCTAGGAAATCAAAGGGGGACAACAGTGAAAAAAAAAATCGCCTCCCAGAGTGGCAAGTATGGATTTTAGATTGTGTTTTTTTTATGAATTGAGTTGATGAAGACAATGCTAATGGTTTCATAATTTTGGGACAACAAGCTCTGTTTTGGTATTTTGTGGATCATATGGATAATACGGATGATGTGTATATTTATATATTTTTTGGATATGATATAAATTATTTATGATATTTAAATATCTAATTTGAAATATATTTAAGGGAGATACAAGGGTGGCATGTGGTTTAAATGATTATCATTTTTGTGTTATATTTTATTATTTGAAAAGAAGATATTTACAAGAGTCACAAGGGGTCCCACCTACCTATTTATTATTAATTAAAGACCCTTAACTATATTATTATTATTATTATTTACCTCTCCTAAACTAATTAGTTAAGTCAAACTAACTTAACTAAAGAAAGTAGTTGAACTAATTCAACTTATTTGGAAAGAATAAAAGTTGAATGAGAAGAATAACCAAGGGGAGAATAGAAGGAGAAAGCAATACTAAGGTTTTCTCTTTTGATTTCATATGATAGTTTCAGTTTTCATTCATTCTTGAGTTATTCAAAGCCTAATTCTCTTTGTGACAGTAGGGTCTTATTGTATATAGAAAGGTTCAAGACTAAACCAAACCTTTTAGATGATTTTTTTAGAGTTGTTGATCCATCTTTGATAGTTTGTGTATTATTGTCTGTTTGTGAATTAATTTTCATGGCTAATAAAGAATATCTTGCAGAGTCAAATTGGCAGCAGTTTGTGGCAAGTTGATCCAAATTATAAATTTCAATTTTACTTGATTGACATAGTCTTTTTATATGGTGTTCATCAGGGATCTCTAAATCAGGCTTTGGTCCAAGCCCTCACAGGGGTTTTGTAAAGAGAACAACATGTTTGATATCTCAGAATGAAATAAATCATATTGCTATTATGTCTTATATATGTGTAATTATGAATTTGTTACTTTTTCGCTTTTTGATCTCCATGTTCACTTTCTATAATCTATATATATTTCAGAAACTTATATAAATCTTATTTTATACTGCAACATTCTTTTCATTAATAAATCATCCTTAATCCTAGTAATTAATACTTATGGATTGAGAGAATATTTTTGAACCTATAAAACAAAGGGTGATATTCCTGACTATCTTGTCCTAGCCAAGCAAGATTTGAAAATGATTGAGTAAGGTAATTCATACCTTTTCCTCAACACATGCCAATCACGGAAAATGATGCAACAATACAGTCATTAATGCAGATTGCAGGCATGCAAGTTGAGACAGAATTTTTTATGGGCCTGAGACTGTCAGACTCGGATCGATGAGTGGAGACAATCGTTTTTGGGTAATTTGACACCACGAATTCAGTGGTGTTGTTTGTTTTCTTATCTGAGCAAAGCTTCTATGACTTAACTCTAGAATGAGGTATGCTTATGTATTTTTCCAAATTATTTTACTGATTTAATAAAAAGGTCTACCCATTTGAGAGTAGGACCCGGAGACGTAGTCCACCAGGGAGGAACTCTGTTATCAAGTTTTTGTGTTCATATCTGATGCTTATGTATCTTTATCATTGATATTTCCTTATTTATGGTTCATTTCATTTTATGTTCATTTAATACAATTCTTTAATAAGTCACATTGATGAAAAGATCATGGATCACCCTACCTCACCCAGGGTTTGCTCGACTTCCTAGTCAAGGATCGTTCTAATTGGGAGGTGGATCAGTTCTCTGGCTTTGTTGAACCCCTTGTTAATGTTCACAGGTCCTCAAATTTTCTTGTCCAAATCCAAACATTTAACCTCCAGGTTCTACCTAAGACCCTTATCCTTTGGAATGATTTCAGGCCCCTAACCCTCTGCCTCAGGCCAATTCCTCATATGACCAAGGTTCATGACCAGGTTCTAGTCAATAGCGCACTTCTTCGATGCCTCAACGATTTCTCTAAGACCCTTTTATTTTGAAAATAAAATTTGGCCTTCATCTCTTTTTCCTTAGGCAACAATAGTATATGATCGAGGGCTGTGACCGAGCACCAATCCAAAAGGTGATAATTTAGGCTTTAGCATTCGATTATTTCCGACCGCATCCAAACACACACACACAACATCCGCAAAGTGTCGATCACCGAAAAGGAAGATCAGACAACTCTCTTCTCTCCATGGATCAACGGCTTAGATTAACTTTTTGGGTTTTTGCGGTTCTACACAACCCCCTCTCCACAAATATTCTAGATCGCCAAAAAACCAATTATGTCGAGTCTCATATCGATGGCCCACAATGATCTCACTGATGGATGGTCCAAATCAACTTCCTTCGGGATTCGGTGATTTTCGTTGGCCATCCATACGACACAATTGCTTGGATCTCCCGACGCCAAAATGTTAAGCAAGCGGACTTGATATCTACCCTCCACATGTCCTCTCCTAGATCGACGGCCAGGATTCCTTCGAGACTTCGACGAATTCTCCCTGTCTACACAACAACATGAAATCGCCGAAGTGAAAAGTCCCTGAACTCTAGATCTCGCGTCACGTGTCCTCTCCAAATGGACGGTTAGGATTAACTTCATCCTCCAAGCCTTTGGGATTCCTTAACAATGTTGCTCTAAGTTTCTTCCGGAGTGTTGAACCTCTGGATCTATTGCCACGTATTTCTCCTTTTATCTATGACCCACAATTCTTCAGGCCTCTGGCTTCGGTAGATTTTGAAACACCTCACCCCAAATCCCCTGGAGTATCTATCCTCCAGAGTGCTAGATATTCTGACACATTCCCTTCACAACGGACAATTGTGATGACCTCCGAGACTCTGCCACTTTGGGAGTTCGACCACTTCGCATATGCTTTATCCAATTCCTCTGGAGTGAGCCTTCTCCAGAGTATGAGATATCTCGCCACGTGTCCCTCGAAATGAGTGGCTGAGATATTATTCATTGTTTGGAGCTTCAGTGATTCAACCTGCTCAACATTGTATGCTCCCAGAGTGCTTACCTTCTGGACTTTCGGATCTATTGCCACGTGGCTCTCTCGATCAACGGTTGAGATTTACTCTGGCTCCCGTCTCTTCGAGAGTTCTCAACTCAACTCCACATAATTCTTCCAGAGTGTTATACCTATGGATTTCTGGATCTATTGCCACGTGTCTTAACATATCAATGGCCAGGATTCACTCTGGCATTTGAGACTTCAAGGGGTACCGACTTCTCCACGCGTCAAATCCTCCGAATACGCGAAGTTTGAAGGACTTCATCGATTAAACCTCGAGCAACTCCCCTAGATATAATGGTTTTCCACTCTCCAGAAAAACTCTCAAATGGATCTTAGTCATTGATTTCTCCTCTTCGATAACTCTCCCTTGAGTTCGATTCACAACTTCAGTCGAACACACAAAATTTTAACAACTGCGGGGCTAAACCTCAAGCTACTCACCTGGATATGACGACTCATGATCCTCGTTCCTAGATCCAAAAGATGATATGTTTCCTTCATCATGCATGCTCCTTCTCCTTTCTAGACTCAATATAACGGTCTAGATCGCTCCTAGCAGCTGATCCAACGACTATGATATTTTCTCCTCGTTGTTGTTGTTGCGCTTCCTTCTGATGAAGGATTTTTTTTTTGAACTTCCTCTCCTCTCTTGATCTCTCTCTACTCGCTCATCCACCTAACACTAATGAATATTGATACAAAAAATATATTTTACAAAAGAGGGGCTTCGGGAGCCTTCCCTCCATCCACCTACTCACATTTAATTGCATTAAATTACATTCAATGGGAATCTAGTCCGAATCCGATCTAGTTCCCTCCTACTGTCAACCATTAAAGGCGACCCTATCTATTACAATAACTCAGCATGTACAAATACATAGGCTCAGTTTTCCTAAAACCTCGCAGACTTAAATTACATTTAACTATATTAAAAATTTTAAATCGGGTTCAAAATCATAGGGTTAGCACCTTTCTTTCCCTGGAACCCGTTCCTCCTTGTGCGGTGATGCACTGCTTTTCTCGTGTTGATGAGGTGGATATATGTTCCTGCATCATACTCCCGCACTGAAAAAATCATGAGTGCATGCTCATGGCTCCCCTACTGCTGAGGTTGAAATCCTCCAAGATCCCAAACTTTGATGTGGAGATATCCATGTGTTCCTTTGTCTTGTTGTTGCCCTGCTTCTACAAGTTCTCCTCTGTTAAGCTTCCTCTTGTTGTTGGTTGTCTCCTCTGCTGACTTCAACATCAGCCTTTTGATTTATTCTATCACCCTGTCCATTTGGTCTATTGGTTGGCTCCTCCTTTTATGCAGTTTTCTCTACTGCATCTCTTCTTCATCAATTTCCAACTTGACCTTTGGATAAGTTGACTCTACACTATTACCATTTCCTCTAGGGCTTCCACTCCTTCACACAAATCAATGGGCAGATAAATATGATCTCCCATGATGCTTCTATCTCATGTGGCACTATTTTTCCACTCCACTATAGGTCCAAATTCTGCAGGCATGCTACTGAGCTTCTGCTTAGCCATCTCCCCTGACAGTTCTTCTTATGTCAATGCCTCTGTCTCTCCTTGTGATGGTACAAGTCCAACTTTTTCCAGTTGTTTCTCGGGCTGGAATTATTCTTCATCCTTCACAACTGCATCCCTCTTGTAGTCCTCTTTTGTGCCTGGATTTCCTAACCAATCCTTCAAAATCTTCAACTCTTGCTCCCACTGAGTGAGAATCTGATCGGAATGCTCCTCTTCATCTGTAATCTCTTGGGAAGATGTCAATGTCTACTCCTTCTCCTCCTTGATAGTCTATGTTGGCTTTCTCTCCTTTGTTTCACCTTCAACATGTGCACTGGCCTACTGGGTTGCTTGGCAAGATTATATTGATTACTCTAATGATCAAAATGTACTTTTGATCCTCCTCCTCTGTCAGCTTTGCTTGCTAATATGAACTCCTCTATGAGTTCATGAGACTCTCATACAGTCTCATCCCATCCTCCTTCCCACCTGGAAATTAGGGTTTTCTGTCATGCCTTCCTGGTAGTCCATGATATCTTTGACTGATCTCATCTCATTTCCATCTTGGAAATATAAAAGTTCACTTCTTCCCCCCTGGAAGTCTATGAGACCTTCAGTTGATCTCTCTTCCTCATCACTGAGGTTCCTTCCAACCTCTGGTTTAAAAATGTAAACCATCTCCTCCTCCATGGCACTGAAGGTTTCAGCATGCCTCAACCACCTCATCAAACTCTGTTTTTTCCTTTTGGAAATCAGTTGTTGGATAGGCCACTTCACTTTTTTCTTCAAGGGCCATTCATACTTCCAACTTCCTTGTGCTTCATGTTTCATCTTCAGCATTAGCATGTTGAGATATTCTCTAATATCCTTGAGCTCTTTGTCCTTCTACTTTTTTCTCACCTGCTAGTGGCCTCCTTGAGCTTTCTTCTTATGGCCTTCAGTAGCCATATTTCACCTCTTCTTTCAAGAACGCAATTGGTTCTTGTCCTTCATCCCACCTAGTTGTTTGTTGTCTGCTACACATCTTGCAAACATTTTCACAGAGCATCAGTACTATGTCTTCTCCTCTCATACATGTTGTCTACAAAGAAAACAAGGCTCTGATACCACTTGATGAAGACCCCCTACCTCACTCGGGGTCTGCTCGACCTCCCAGTCAAGGATCGTTCTAATTGGGAGCTAGATCAGCTCTCTCGCTCTGATGAATCCTCTATTAATGTTCACATGTCCTCAATTTTTCCTATGCAGGTCCAAACATTGAACCTGTGAGCTCTACCTAATCCCATTCTCCTTTGGAATGATATCAGTCCCCTAGCCCTCTTCCTCGGGCTAATTCCTCATATGACCAACGATCTTGACCAGGCGCTAGTCAATAGCACGTTGCTTCGATGCCTTGGTGATTTCTCCAAGCCCCTTTTCTTTTGAAAATCGAATTTGGCCTTCATCCCTTTTTCCTCAAGCGACAATAGCAAATGACTGGGGGTTGTGATTGAGCACCAAGATAAAAGGCACTTCGACATTCGGCAATTTATGATCATGTCCAAACACACACACACACACAACATCTGCAAAGTGTCGATCGTCGAAAATTTAGATTGGACAACTCCCCTCTCTCCATGGATCAACGACTCAGATTAATTTTTTGGGCTTCAGCGGTTCTACACAACCCCCTCTCCACAAATATTTTGGATCACCGAAACAACAATTTCGTTGATTCTCAGATCGACGGCCCATAATGCTCTCATCAATGGATGGTCCAAATCAACTTCCTTCGATCTTAGGCGATTTTTCATTGGCCATCAACACGACACAACTTCTTGGACCTCCCGACGTCGAAATTCCAAGAAAGTGGACCTGATATCCACCTGTTATCTCCTCAAATAAATTGGTGGAAATTTTTCTTTTGAGGTGATAGGTTGTGGTCCAAAATTTATTCCTAAATTTTTGTAGGTAGGTTAGAGAGTCTATTTTCTGTAAATAAGCTCAGAAAGAATTTTTGATTTGGTTTGGTCAAGCAAAAGTCAGAATCTCAGGTTTCGGTGGTTTAGGCGAGCCTGAAATGCGCTCATTAACCACCGAAAGCCTTTGTTCCCGGTAGTTAAGAGGGAAAAGCAAAAGTGCAATTAACTACCGAAAAGGTTTCAACGGGAAAAATGAAAAGCTCGTGCTTTCGCACGAGCCAGTTGTCAATTAGTGCAATGATGGAAACATAACCGTCGAAAGCTCATGAAGGTGGTAAGGTATGCACGTTCTAGTTATATCTATCTGAAGATTGAGATCCTGTTGTCCTTTCAACTGCATTTGTCTTTTCAAAATTAAGACTCGACGATGATACAAAAATTCATGTGTGTTTTCCTGACTAACAGAAATGATTAGTCACGTAGCCTCTCACCATTTCCATTCATGAGTACACAATCCATTATGACCCCGTTAAATCTCTGATTTAATCTCCATTCATTATCAATTTGAATTCGGGAGTTATTGAGACAGTCTTGAGCCCGTGATTTCATCAAACAAATTCATATTCAGAGATCATAATCTCATTTCTCGTGGTGATCGTCGAGCACAGTTAGAGTCCAGCAAATTGCTCTCAAGCCAATTGTCATACCAATCAAGCCAGGTTGAGTCATCAGGTAAGTTCAAAACCCATATTGTTTTAGTTTAAATGAATATCCCACCGAAACTCGAAATTTTCGGCATGTTTTCAGTCAGTTTGTTGCCTAAACTCGGTTAGTGTTTGGGCTTTATGATCCGAACTCTGTGTCACCATGTCCCGTTTGCTTTTCTATGAGTCATACTCTTTGTTATCCTAAATCATAGAGCCTTTGTCTCCCTTTCACGAAGTTTTCCTTAATCACAGGTACAGTCAGCATTTACTAATGCCAAAAGCAGGGCCAGTTCTGAGGGCTGAATTGGATAGAGTTTGGTACCTTGAGGCACACCCTGAGGCGGCCGAGTTCTTCAAGCAGACTGGAGTGTATACCTGTTGTGAAAAACTAGCATATTTTCATCAACAGGTGTCCGAGACTTTTTCTAGCTCATACGATGGAAGAACAACAACAGTGGGAAAGGATCAGTTTGTGGTTGATGAGGCAGCCATAGATGAGTTCACAGGTCTTCCCAGAACAGGTGATTGTTGGTTCAAATCAACGGTACCTTCAAACATTGAATTTAGGTCCTACCTACAACCTCTGCACAAAGATCTTACATGGAAAAAAGACATACCAATGTCTTATCTGAAACCTAAATGGAAATCTCTTCTGAAGGCAATCTTTGTCTATATCACCTGTGAAGGTAGATACAATAGAGTCATGTTCTACCACTTCAAACTTCTAAATCATTTCACAGGGAGATCACCCATCAATTTACCATTTTAATTGCACAAAGCCCTCACGAAAATGTCTAAACAGGTCAAGGCCAAGCCCACTAAGGTGGCAAGCAGATTGTCTCATCAAGGACTCATTACTCTCAATGTCAAAGAGTCATTGAAGAAAAGGCAGGTAGATTGGAACTATTTCCTCTTCTGGAATGAATTCCAGACTAATTGGCAACAACAAGAGAAGGGTAAAAAGTTTGCCACTAAGAAGACTATTACTCCTAAAAGCAGTCATAGAAAATGGAAGGGTATCTCACCACCAAGAGATCTGATAGAATCATCCTCTGTTAAAAAGAAAAGAATCAAAAGAAAGTTACAGTTTGAGGGTGAGCAGTCCAAGGACCCTGTTGCAGGAAGTAACCCTTTAAACCTACCCTATAGTGATTTAGATCCAGAACAAGAGTTAGCAGAGACACAGGGTAATGTATAGACTAGACAAGCTGCAGACGATTGTTCCAATTTACCTTCACCAACCCCTCCAGAGGCACACAGTCCACCAATGGAAAATCCTCTTCAAGTAATCCTAAAGCATCTAGGGCACGGAAAATCAATAAACTCCTGCAACAAGTCTATGAAATGGAAGTCTTGGAAAGAGTTATTAAAAAGGCTAATACAGACTTGACTGAAAGAAATGCATAGCTTTTCAAAATAAACCAAACCCTCAAAGAAAAGCATGGCAAGATCAAAGACAGGAACAGGGTATTGATAAGGGAGAACATGAAGCTGTACAGACAGCTTAGAATTCTGAGGTTGAAATTAAAAGAGTCTCAATCGCCAGCACAGGAGCAAACCGATTTGGAGACTCTAGCTAACTTAGCTACAACCATGGTAGATACACTAGAGCCTTCCACACAACCAGTTGAAGTTTGCAAATCTGCACGAACAAGGGTTGCATCATCCAAAAAACCTTGAACATTCAGCAAAGAATCAAGGCAATCATTTTTGCAAATTTTGAAGTTTTCTCAAAGCTAAAGTTTTGATGGTTTAGGTGAACAGGACAACTATTCATTAACCACCGAAAATAGATATTTCGGTAGTTAATCCACTCAGGAACCTTCTAGGTTAACCACTGAAATCCTGTCACTGCCAGAATGACCGAATTTTTGCACAGATCGAAGTTTTTTGAGTTGGAATGGTTTGAAACCTCTTCGAATGGACATTTGTTGAATTGTCAAGTCAGATCCAATAGCTATTTTTTATGGATAAGGGAAAGAAGAGGTGCTTCAAACATTTTTGGTACCTTTGACAAAGGTAGAAAATCAGGATGCTTACTCACCTCAACAAATTTGAATTTGTATCTCTTGGAAGAGTCATCACTCAGCCTTGGAAGGCTATTCTGCACTGCACCATTACTCTACAAGAGATGAAGACCATGAAATTTGGGATTGACCTCATTTTTGGGGATCATTCCATATATTTTGCAAACTGAATTTTGACTTTCTATCTTTAGCATATTTGATCCATGCTTTCAAGATCTCAAAACTGCATTGTAAAACTATAAATCTAAAGGTAGAATAGGAACTAAGGGTTCGACTTTGGAGACTTTTTTCATATTATGTACTCAAACTTCTCATTTTCATATTAAGTTATACAAGCTTCTTTTGCCATAACTTGTTCAGATTTCATCTTCTTGTCTATTATGTACTTGCACCTGGATATTATTTTCATGTTGTTATGCTTGTTTATGCCCGGTAATTGTCATCTTATCATTGCATTCATAAGTTAAACTTTGCAAGTATTCCTGTGATTATTGTAATTGGCCATTCATATATGCTTTATATGTGATTCTGCTGATATAATAGTTATTTCTCCATACATCCATTTATTTGTAAACTCTCTGAACATTTGTGGTTGAAAGCCTTGTCCATATAAATGTGTTCATGCATGTTTTGAGTGAGAAATGATTCAATCCTCTGACTTGATCCAAACCCACACTTATTATTGAGAAAACAGTTACCAAAAGATTAAGTTACCAGGCATCTCTGACTTATAGCCTAGGAGAGTTTCCTGGAGTGATAACAAATTGGCGTCGTTGTCGGGGAGAGGAGATCGAAGCTCATCTTCCTTGGGAAACGACATAGATCCATCTTTGATGATAGACAAAGCCTAGACATCATTTGGGTTGTAAATATCTATCTGGTGACTCCATTGAAACGAAGTGGCTCCAAAAAGAGCTCACACCAGGGCGAACCAAGAAGGCCCACTGACAACACCAGTTCCTGACCCTAAGAAGATCATCAGTAAGGGAAAAGTGTTACAAAGATAGGATTTCGGATCTGCAAAGACATCAAATTCAGGTATTCAAACCGACACTTCTTCTTTCATATCTAAAAGGCCTCTAGTTGAATCCCCTGCTGTTGAAACTCATAGTTCTCAGGAAATTGAAAGTTTATCTGAAATATTGAAGGTAGAGGAACTTTCACTTTCCTCTAATGTTACTGACTCTGTTCTTGAGCATGATACTTCATCCAATCTTAAAGAGATAATTACAGGGTCCTCTCAGCAAAAAGAAACCTCTTCTTCATCTTCTTTGAATTCATCACCCACCAAACCTACAGAAGGTGTTTTCTACACTCATACTAATCTGCATGTTCTTGAAGATATTTTACATGATCTATCCTCTAAGGGAGAAGAAAGTTTAGCCTTGTTTCTTGGTCAGTTTTATAAGGCCTCTTATTTTTCACCCATTTCTGAAAATTCTGCTCAAAGTGAAGTCAGACAACCATTTTATTTTAACTCAGTCATCCCATCTCAACCTTCATCTCCTGCAAATTCTTCTTATGTATCAACCCCCAAGACTACCATGGCTGCCCCTTTAACCAAGATGGAACAGATTTTGGCAAATAGGTATGCTCCACTTGTCTTTCCCAATACCTTATCTACTATGCCAATTAGAGATTATCAAAAATATATGCCAAAGTTTACTGGAGCGGGGGATTTTACTGTTGAAGAACATATTGAAGATTTTTATGCTTATGCTGAAAATATTAACATTTCAGAAGAAGATGTGTGGACCAGAGTTTTTGCTCAGAGTTTGGATGGCCAAGCCTATAAATGGTTCAAAGAGCTACCGGCAAATTCAGTCATGGGTATTGAACAATTAGATGAGGTATTCTTAAAACACTGGGGAGAAAGAAGAGATCTACTATATTACATTTCTGAGTTTGGAAACTTAAGGAGAGAAGATGGAGAGTCAGTCTCAGACTTCATCAAAAGGTTTAATAGAATGTTTGGAAAGATCCCTGTAGAGATCAAACCAAGTGATGCATCGGCAAAGATCGCATTCTCTGCTGCCTTCAATCCAGATTTTTGTCTAATCCTCAGAGAAAGAAGATCAACCACACTTGCTTTAATGCAAGATGTTGCCCTCGAAGTTGAATCAAACATTATGGCATCTCAGAAGCTCAAAGGAAAGGTCGACAGAAAGAAGTCTGTTGTTGAGCCCTCTTCTTCTTCTAATAGAAAAATGGAAAAGATGGCAAAGATGTTGGACAACTTGACATCTGAAATGTCAAAATTGAAGATCCAGAATCAGCAACCAACAAGGACAAAAGAACCAAATGCTTTTGTCCCGAGAAATCTGAATTATTTCCCTTACAGAAGGAACAATCAACAAGTCCATATCCTTCAGAGAGACAAGAATGCAGCTGATGATCAGAGAATTAGACCCCCTTTTCAAAATGCAATGTTAGAAGAAGAACAAAAGCCATCTCATGATGAAGTTGAAGAAGCAAATGAGATAAATTGTTTTGGTGACGAAAATGATTCCTCCTTTTTGACACGAGTAGGTTATGAAGAAGCCCTGATGGACCAGCAAATTCATGAGGCAAGTATTGAAGAATCTGTCTACCTGACGGATGATCAGAAAGGTTATAATTTAAGATCCAAAAATGTTGTCCCTAAACCATTGCTCGTTGCTCCTGTGAAGAATAAAGAAGTTGTTGCTCCTGTGAAGAATAAAGAAGTTGTTGCCAAGCAGCCTACTTCTCCTGTAAAACAGACCTCCACTCCTGCAAGCAGAAGAAAACACATCCCCTAGCCAAGGAGCAAGTCATTCTCAAAGCTCCTTCCAATGAGGTAAAATCTTCTGATAAATCATCTTTCTCTTTTAATTTTGAATCAGAAATTCAGAAAGTAAAGATACCTATGCCATTAACTAAACTCATGAAGAATGATATCTTTAATTCTGCCATCCTGAAGTCCCTTGAATCGAAGACCTCTTCATCTGCTGATTTTGTAAACCTACAAGATGACAAGCCAACAGTAACTATAGGGCCTATGATAGAAGACTGGGATGATTCTTGTCCACCATTCTATATATCCATAAATGTCCATGATAAGATCATCCACAACTGCTTGCTTGATTCAGGAGAATCACATAATCTTATGCCCAAAGCAGTGATGGTTGAGCTTGGGCTTGAGGTCACCAAACCATATCATGATCTCTTCTCGTTTGACTCTAGGAAAGTTAGATGCCTTGGCCTCATAAAAGACCTTGTTATAAACCTTGCCCAATTGCCAATGAGAAGCATGGTAATGGATGTGGTGGTTGCTGATATCCCACCCAAGTTCGGACTCCTCTTGTCTCATCCATGGAGCAAAAGGTTAGGAGGTACCTTTCATGTGGATCTTTCATATGCTACAATTCCGGTGTTTGGAGGAGAGCTAAAAAGAATTTACAGAGAGAATCAACTTGCCTACATCATCAGCGATGCAAAAAATTCTGTAAATCATCCTATTTATGTTGTCGATACAGATTTTGGCTCGTGCATTATTCAAATAGATGATTCTCAATCAAATCCTATGCAGCTTGTGAAGCCGACTGAATAGCAAACTGATGATAAGATCGTTTCAATTTGGAACATGTATTTTGATGGGGCCAGTACCAAAGATTCAATAGGTGCAGGGGTAGTTTTGATTTCTCCTTCAAAGGAGACTATACATTTGTCTTTTAAGCTCGATTTCAAAACTACTAACAACATAGCAGAGTATGAGGCCTTACTGTTGGGATTAAATTCAACTAAGGAGATGGGGATAAAATGTTTAAAGGTGTTTGGAGATGTGGATCTCATCATACAACAAGTAAGCAGTACCTTCCAAGCAAAGCATGTCAGATTGAAAGCCTACAGGGATGAGGTATGGAAAATTGGAGAGTCTTTTTCCATTTTTGAGATTTCTTATATACCCAGGGATATGAATCATCTTGTCGATTCCCTTGTTGTTTCAGCCAACTTGTTTATTCCTCCCATGCCCCCCAGGCTCAGTTATGAAATCCAAGTCAAATATAGGCCACCTTTTCCCGACAATATTAAATACTGGAAAGTTTTTGAGGATGATGATGAACTTAATAGATTTCTTCAAGTGGTTGATGAGTTTTCTGATATGCATGATGACCAGCAGAATCTAAATGTAGAGGAATCCCAGAAGCCTAAGCTAAAACAAAAATTGGGTCAACATGATATTGTTCAGCTACCTAACAATTATATACCTCGAGGTTTGGTACCTCTCGAAAAACTATTTGATCACAATGATGTCCCCTACAAGCCAGAACAAAAGGAGAAAGATCACGTTGTTCATGAGCACAACATAGGGGGTAAAATCCAGCCTAAATTCATAAATCTGTCCTCTGAATTGACTGCTAATCATAAGTCTGAATATTGCAGTGTTTTGAAAGAATTTTCTGATGTTTTTTCTTGGAAATATAGTGATCTGAAGACTTATGACCCTGATATCACTCAACACAAGATCCCTCTTGAGAAGGACACTATCCCTTTCAAACAAAAGCTCAGACCTATCAGTCCTCTTCTTTTTCCTGTGATTGAAAGAGAAATCAAAAAGCTTCTTGATGCTAAGATCATAATCCCCTTGAGATACTCCAAATGGATTGCAAATCTAGTAATAGTGAGAAAGAATAATGGTGAGGTCAGGTTATGTGTGGACTTTAAAAACTTAAACAGATGGTCTAAGAAAGACAACTATCCCCTACCTAAAATGGAACATTTGCTGCAAAGAATTTCAGGGGCTACTGTCATGTCTTTCCTAGATGGTTTTTCCGGCTATAACCATATTTATGTCCATCCTGATGACCAAGAGAAGGCTGCATTTACTACTCCTTGGGGTACCTTTATGTATGCTAAAATGCCATTCGGATTAATGAATGTTGGGGCCATGTTTCAAAGGGCCATGGAGATAGCTTTTGTGGGTGAGAAGGACAAGTTTGTCCTCATATATATTGATGACATCATAGTTTATTCCAGCAGTCATGAGGAGCATCTAAAGCATTTAAAAAGAGTGTTTTTGAAGTGCAGACAGTTCAGAATCTCATTGAATCCCAAAAAGTCCCATTTTTCTCTCAGGAAAGGTAAGCTCTTAGGCCACATTGTCTCAGCAGAAGGTGTAAAAATTGATCAAGCTCGGGTGGAAGAAATTCAGAGGTTGTCCTTGCCAAGGTCGAAAAAAAATGATATTCAATCACTGCTCGGTAAGATTAATTTTGTTAGAAGATTTGTTCCAAATTTTGTCGAGTTAGTAAAACACATAACATGTATGCTGAAAAAGGGGTCTGAGATAAAATGGACAGACAACGCAAGGAATTCATTTCAGGATATCAAACAGGCTATCATGGAATCCCCGACTCTGATCAGTCCGGATTACAGTAAGATTTTCTACATTTTTTCCTTTGCTTCTTATGACACAGTGGCAGCAGTCCTGCTACAGAAAGATGATGACAATATGGATCAACCAGTTGATTTCTTCAGTAAAACACTCAGAGATATTGAACTAAGGTATGATCCTATTGAAAAACAAGCCTATGCTCTCATAAAATCTTTAAAAGCTTTTAGAATTTATATCCTCCACTCAAAAGTCATTGCATATGTTCCTTCACCCTCCATGAAAGATGTTTTGACTCAGCCTGATATTGATGGAAAGAGAGCTAAATGGATTGCAAAGTTGATCGAGTTAAACATTGAATTAAAGCCCGCCAAATTGTTAAAAGGCCAAGGCCTTGCTAAGCTTTTAACGGAGGAAAATCATGAGCTGTTGGACATAAATTTCATAGGAGAAAATTTAGTGAATTTGCAGACGGAGCTGGCAGCAGATGGACAACATAACAATCAACAAGTGGCAGAGCACTTGTCTTCTTGTGAATGGTACTCAGGTATTATACATTTTTTGCAAAAGCTAGAAGTTCCTCCTTAACTCAGTATGACTCAAGCCCGAGCCCTTAAGCTTAGAGCCATCAAATTCTGCATTTACAATAATCTGTTATATTGGAAAGACCCTGCTGGTTTGCTACTCAGATGTTTAGACAAAGAAGAGTCAGTGGAAGTTACACATCAGTTTCATTCAAGTGTTTGTGGAGGTCATCATTACTGGAAGACCATTGTTCATAAAATTCTAATGGCTAGATACTATTGGACTTTCCTTTTCTCAGATGTGTGTGCCTTCATCAAAGCTTGTGACAAATGTCAAAGATTTACAGGAAAACAACAACTAAAATCTTTGCCCCTGAGACCTATAGTAGTGAATGGCCCTTTTCAGCATTGGGGTTTAGATTTTATAGGTGAGATAAATCCTTCATCTAGTGTTCAACATAAGTGGATCTTAGTAGCCACAGATTATTTTACAAAATGGATAGAGGCAATTACCACCTGGAATGCCACTCACCAGGTTGTCATGAAGTTTCTTTATGAAAATATCTTGAGTAGATTCGACTGTCCCAAAAGGCTAGTAACAGATAATGCAACAGCATTCAAAGCAAAGGCATTGGTAGACATGTGTGAATCAATGGGCATCCAGTTGGTACATTCGACCCCCTTCTACCCTCAAGGTAATGGCCTGGCCGAATCGTCCAATAAGAGCTTAATCAAAATCATCAGAAAACTGTTAGAGGAAAATAAAAAGAATTGGGATTCTAAACTGAAATTTTCTCCATGGGAAGAGTAACTATCAAAAAATCCATAGGAACCTCTCCATTCAAATTGGTCTACGGGACTGTCGCCATTTTTCCTATTCAGTTAATTTTACCAGTGGCTAGATTCTTTCAGGAAGAGCAAACTGAGTCAAATGATATGGTAAGAAGAATGCTTGATTTGGTGGAATTGCACCAAGCCCACGAACAGTTAGTGGATAGATCAGAGGCTCATCAAAAGAAGATCAAAGATACTTTTGACAGAAAGGAAAAGGTGGATAATTTTCAGGTTGGTGACTGGGTTCTAAAATGGGATGCTCTTAGACAGGATAAAGGCAAGCATAACAAGTTTGATTCTATGTGGACCGGTCCTTTCATGATAACTCAAGTACAGAATAACAACACATTCATTTTGCAGAATCTGGGAGGTGAAGAAAAGTTTGGTGGCCCGGTAAACGAGGGATTTTTGAAACTCCATTTTTTCTAAGGCTGTGAAGCCTAGACATTGTAATTTTAGTTTTAGCCTTTATTTTTACAGAATAACTCCATGCCCAATGGAAACACTAGAAGATAGTTTTTAGTTTTATTTTCAGGAAAGGAATTGGTTCTGTGGTTCATGAAACCTCACAGGGAGGCGTTCATCCCCAATAGGAGCCAGTGTTATCTCCTCAAATAAATTGGTGAAATTTTTCTTTTGAGATGATAGGTTGTGGTCCAAAATTTATTCCTAAATTTTTGTAGGTAGGTTAGAGAGTCTATTTTCTGTAAATAAGCTCAGAAATAATTTTTGATTTGGTTTGGTTAAGAAAAAGTCAAAATCTCAGGTTTCGGTGGTTTAGGCGAGCCTGAAATGCGCTCATTAACCACTGAAAGCCTTTGTTCCAGGTAGTTAAGAGGGAAAAGCAAAAGTGCGGTTAACTACCGAAAAGGTTTCAACGGGAAAAATGAAAAGCTCGTGCTTTCGCACGAGCCAGTTGTCAATTGGCGCAATGATGGAAACATAACCGTCGAAAGATCATGAAGGTGGTAAGGTATGAACGTTCTGGTTATATCTATCTGAAGATTGGGATCATGTTTTCCTTTCAACTGCATTTGTCTTTTCAAAATTAAGACTCGGCGATGATACAAAAATTCATGCGTGTTTTCTGACTAACAGAAATGATTAGTCACATAGCCTCTCACCATTTCCAGTCACGAGTACACAATCCATTATGACCCCGTTAAATCTCTGATTTAATCTCCATTCATTATCAATTTGAATTCGAGAGTTATTGAGACAGTCTTGAACCCGTGATTTCATCAAACAAACGCATATTCAGAGATCATAATCATGTTTCTCGTGGTGATAGTTGAGCGCAGTTAGAGTCCAGCAAATCACTCTCAAGCCAATTGTCATACCAATCAAGCCAGGTCGATTCATCAGGTAAGTTCAAAACCCATATTGTTTCAGTTTAAATGAATATCCCACCGAAACTCAAAATTTTCGACATGTTTTTAGTCAGTCTGTTGCCTAAACTCGGTTAGTGTTTGAGCTTTATGATCTGAAATCTGTGTCACCCTATCCCGATTTATTTTCTATGAGTCATACTCTCTGTTATCCTAAATCATAGAGCCTTTGTCTCCCTGGCATGAATTTTTCCTTAATCACAGGTACAGTCAGCATTTACTAATGCTGAAAGCAGGGCCAATTCTGAGGGATGAATTGGATGGATTTTGGTACCTTGAGGCGCACCCTAAGGTGGTTGAGTTATTCAAGCAGACTGGAGTGTATACTGTTGGTTGTGGAGCCTGATTATCTTCCTGATTTAGAGGTCTTTTACTTTCAGTCGTGTTTATACCCCATGTAGTATTTACACCCCAGAAGTATGTACACTCTTCCACGTGGGGGAGTGCAGAGGGGGGGTACCCCCTCTATGGAGTCTAGGGGGGCTATCCCCCTGGCTGGGGGGTCTGGAGGTAAGCGGGCCCCCAGCGGGGGTTCGAGGGCGAAGCCCCCGAAGCAAAAATTGCCTTGTAAAAGTATATTGTAATTTCATTGTAAATTTGGACCGTTCATTATAAGGTCGCAGATCTAACGATAGAG
>SNQJ01S0089277.1:33270-58397 GCA_010110895.2 Picea sitchensis
GCACAACACATCAATAAGGCGGTGAAATCCCCATGCATATAAAAAAAGTATAAACAATCTTTTGGTCGATGTGTGATTATTCCCAAGGGAAAACAAATATAAAGCAACAAACCCGTATTTTCATGGATAGATGAGACAACTAACTGTTTGATTTGTCAAGCCCTCCAAAGTTGTCTTATCTTTACTCTTTGTTCCACAATTCTAGGCAAGACTTCAACATTCGATGAGGATAACAGAAACAACTAAACACTTCTTGATGGGGGGTTAGAAGGTCAAAAATTTTAGGCAACGTAGGCTGAGTTTCTCTGTAATAATCCCACAAGGATTTCTTTGTAAATGTTTTCTCATTGAGGGAACCATTCATTAGATTCACCTCTTGTTTATGTAGATCCTTCTTGTTGTTCTATTTTTTGTTTAAGCTTCTTCATTTTCATCCCTGTTCTTTTTCATATATAATGTAATTTTGATATGTAGTTTTAGACTAAGTTCTGAATATATTTTCAGATTGAGAAAGATAAGTTAATGTTACAAATCTGTCTTGTTATCTTTTGTTTTGTATAAAGTATTTGTGCATTTACAGAGTACAATGAAAGGATTTTAGTAATGAGTCTTTCTTGTACCTTTAAATATATTCAAAAAGTGTTGTTTGATTAGTTTCACAAGTGTAATAATCATGCCGAATTCATTATCATGCTCAACTCTTGCACTTATTCATTTGTTAATTCCCAACAATACTTTCCTTTATCAAATACCTGAAGACTTCCATAAACTTGTAAGGTGTTTTTAATTTCTCTTCATCTGAAACCAACAAAGAGTTTCTTACTCATTGTGGTATTTGGGATTTATTGTTCTTCTCATTTTCCTCCACCTTTCGTTCTCATATTTTTTTCTTTGCTGAATGAGAATCCATTGCACAATGGAAAGGCCTTTGATCTGATAGGTTTACAATATTTTAATTCAGTATTCTATCATTATTATCCTCAACCTAGTTTATCCTTTTCTTTATTCATTTAAAGCTGACATCCTGGGCTTAATGTTGAAGAGTTGCTGCCTAGTGATAGTGGTCATCCAACTATCTTAAATATTATGAGGGATCCCCCTATGGCCCAAGAGTCATCTTGAGGTCTAAAGTAGGTTTTGAGATGCCTTAGCATAGTTCCTTAGCATTCAAGAACATCTCAAGGTTACAACAGGTGGATTCAACTACACGATTTCCTTGGGGGTGATAGTTCGTTATGTATCTTAGGATGATCTCTCTATCCAAAGAAAACATAGTTAAGTTCAAAGGAGAAAAGTATGTGGCATTCTCAAAGACAAGAGTGGCTGGAACACCGAACTTGGTGATAAGATGATGCTCGAGAAAGTGAATTACAACCCCTTCATTTACCTTTGTTATAGGTATAGCCTTGGTCTACCATGTGAAATAATTGGTTGCATTCAAAATGTACCAATGTTGTCTAGAATAATGCGATTTGATTTCACGAATAACATCCAGTCCCCATCGCTAAATTTTTTTTTCAACAATGACATGTTGTAAAGGAACTATGGGTTTCTTCTCTCAGTGAGCACACTTTTGACAAGTCTTGCACTTTCGAGCATAAGTGTGAGTGTCTTCGAAAACTATCGACCAATAGTAACTAGCTCTTAGGATCTTATGTGTCACAATTTTTCTAGCAAAGTGTCTTCCAATGGTTCCATCATGCAATTTTGTGAGGACTCGCCAATGTCCTGCTTCTCAAGGCACTCGAGAGGTACACTATCATAGTTATTTGAGAATCAGATGCCATTAATGAGATGATACTTGGAAGATCTTAGCATCAAGGCCCCCTTCTATCTGGAGCTCAGGTGATCAAAATAAGTTCTATGCTATAGGTATTGTTTGAGGTCATTATACTAAGAATCAGTCTGGGCAGGAACATACAAAACATATTGCATGTAGAGTGAGAGCTCATTTTACTAGCCTTCTTTTAATGAATTGACTAGATCTAGAGCTTCAACTGCTAGCTTGCATAGGCCTTTTTATCTAATTCTAGCGGCAGGTTGGAAATTTAGGTTGTATTACTGGATGGAATTCATCTAGTTTTCTCTTCACTTGCCAAGTTATTTCTGTGCAAATACTGACCGTATTTCCAGGTGAGGCACTGCTACCTTGGTGTGGTTTCTTAAGATATAGGCTTTGAATTGTTTAATTTCCTTGTAAATATTAAAAACTTGTTTATCAATCTCTAGGTAATTCAACTTAGCCCCTTGCAGACCAGTGCTCTTGAATTAAATTGGGCACTCATTTCCTTACTCATATTGCACAGTTGCAAGAGAATGATTAGAAGGAAAGTGTACAGTGAGAAGTCCTTACCGAAGTCTGAGTTGTGTAATGATGGAGATGCAACTATGGTAGCTTTGATTTTATCAAAAGCTTCACTTCCTTCTCAACATAGGTCTATTTGAACTAGGCGTCCTTCTTTATCATTTTTTGAAGAGGCTTCACTATTTCCACAAAATAAACCATGAATCTTTGCAAAAAGTTTATCTTTCGAATAAAAATTTCATGTACTTCTTAGTGTTGGGAATAGGGATTCGCATAATGTATTTTGTTCTCTCTGGGTCTACATAAATCCCTTCCTCAAAAATAATGTGGCCAAGCATCTTTCCTTCTGAAATAGAGAATATGTTTTTCTTTGGATTCAATGATATATCACATTTTCTACATCTCTCGAAGATCTGTTTTAGATGGTGAGGGTGGTTTGATCTCTTCTTAAAATAGACTTTGATGTCATCTAGATAAACCAAGACTCTCTAACCAATCAATACTTACTAATCCAAATGGCATCCTGCGATAGGGAAAGGTTCCCCACTTCATGTGGAAAGTGGTCTTCAATTGGTCAAACTTGGTTGCTAAAACTTGTTTGTAGCCTATAACAAAGAAAACTTTTCAAAGCTATAGATGAGTTGAAGGATCTCCTCCATTGGAGGAATAAGATGATTTCCTTTGTCAAATGCTTTATTTAAATTTTGGAAATTTACTGATTTCCATTGACTTCTTTCTCATAAGAACTAAACTTGCTACCCACGTTGGATGGTGAACCTTGAATATAATTTTAGCGTCGAGAAGCTTCTTCAATTCCTTCTTTATTAATGGCTCTAACGTTGGGTTCACCTTACACAATTTTGGTTGAAAAATCTTTGAACATCCTTTGAGGGGTATGATGTGTTGGATGATTCTAATGTCACAAGTATTGAGGTCCTCATATGTCCAGGAAAATGCATCTTTGTACTTTGTGAATATCTCGACGAAGGTTTGCTTCTCTGTTTCAGTGTAGAATGTTCCCAATTTTATGAACTTGGGATTCTGTTGGGTGCCTAGGTTCATCAATGTGTGCATCATGTAAGAACTATTCATTTTCACATTAATAACTGATCGAAATTTCAATTATAGATCAAATAGATTTTTTAGAGTTAGTACTCCTCTTGGATCTGGATTGCCTTTGAAGTTATTTTATTCAGTCTTACACTTCTGTACAACCTTTTCATGACCCTTGTCTTCAATTCCAACAAGATCCTTGAAGGTTCCAACATTGGTTAGGAATTCTATGATCTGCTATTCATCATTGAACGAATTATTTAATTTGCTAGTCATCATTGAACACCCTCCAACTTGTGATGTTATTTGGAAACAAACCCCTGAAAAGTATTTCAATAGAAAAACCATTATTTAATAGGGAAAATATTGACTCTGCGTTAGCCAAAGCTATCTTCAACAATGTTTTGTGAAGAAGGAATATAAGTAATATTAAATGTTTCAAAATTATATATTAACTTCCATACCTCTTGTTGGTATCCTTTTAAGTGAAGGAACATACAATGTATATATTTCTTTACTTGTCTGAAAATAATTTTCGAATCACAAAAAACCTTTAAACATTTTACCTTGAGGTCAATGTTTTTCTTCAAACCTTGAACCAAGGTCTCGCATTCAACATCGTTATTGATGCTTTCAAATTCTAATCGGTAGGAGATTAAAGTCTTCTGATTAAGAGGATATATTAGGATACAACCTACCCCAACTCCTTCGTATTGATGTTTTGGTAGCTGCGGGAGGTATTAACCTCCAATATAACCTTTGTGCTTAGAATAGAATATTCCTGAAGCAAGAGAACTATTAAAAATATGTGGAAATACCCTAGAAGATAAGTTGACCAAAGGAGATTAAAGAATTAGAAGGCTCCAGAAAGAGAAGTCGTCCCCACTTGAAAAGTTACCCGACCGAGTAGTATAAATAAAGGCAGGTGCTAGCTCATTTGACACACTCTCACTCACTCAGTTAGGGTGAAAGTCTAAGGAGAAAAAATTGCATCAACTACAGCGGTGACACAAAAGGAGGCACAAGTCTGAGGAAGGTGATGCAACCGTTGAAGTGGTGAAGTCTCTCCTTGCTCAGTCTTTCTGGTATCTCTCTCTTGTGTGCTTCTCTTGGTAAAGGTACACTCTCTTGGTATTGTGTTGCTGTTGCAGTCATGTTGGTATTTCTGGTTAGGGTTTATTTGAAAGGACTTGCTTCGTGTACAAAATCTATATAAGAATATGTTACTGTGCTCATGGGTGGTATGTGTAAGTTCCTATGGATGGGTGACAATGGTGTAACATTGTCTATGGTTAAAGGAGCGCACCAAAATTTTAACACTTTTAGTGACTTGGAGCCAACAAAAGCATGGTCCAAATGTCAGTACCTACATTTAAGTTAGTGGAATTACTACTACTACTTAATTCTACTAATGTATAATCATTTGAATCAGTATGAATGCAATTAAGGAGTTCAGACTGTGTATCTGGTTGTAGGGGTGATCGCTGAGCTGCATAACACCCATGATCAATTTCCAAAAAGTAATTTCCCAACATAGAATGAGAAATGGTGATTGGTTCATTTTGATCTTCCAACACTGTGACAATATGTTTCATGTGGGATTTGTTGTCTATTCTGATATGATTTTTTCATCCCTTATAAGGCAGCCACGAGTGGGACCAATCGATGGTAAAATTACCTTGTGGCTTCTGAAACCAATCCCTACTCAGTAGTAAGCCATATGATTCGAGAATTGAAACAACCAAAATGTTAATGATTTGACAAACCCTGGGGTCTAATGCTAGTCTGATCATGACATCTTTCAATTCGCCTATAAAATTTACATTGAATCTGTCTAACTGAATTATCCTAGTTGTGAATTTAGAAAGAGAAACATTTATCCTTTGGCATACATAGTAAGGCATTACATTGGAGGATTCTCTTGAATCTACCAAATGGTTATACACATTGTAATTATAGATCTCAATGGTTAGCAAGAAAGGAGGCGTTTGTGATTTAGAGTGTGTGCCTATACTAGCTGCATTAATATTAGCTTTAAGTGCACCTTTATCCTCCTGTTTGTTCTCTGTGGTTTTGGGCTTGCTATCGAGAGAAGCAATGGATTTCTTCTATGAACTAGGAATATATTTAGATGTGTTTGTGAGTAAATATCTTTGCTGAGGTAAAGTACATATATCATACAAGGAAACATTTTCTTTGGTCTTATTCATGTGTTTGATGACATTGTATTCCATGGGTTGCACGATTGTAATTCTCATTGAGGTATTGGCTACTTGAGAAGTGTTGGGTGTGGATTTTGATTGAGAGGAAAAAGTATGACTTTGAGTCAGGGTGGGGGGTGTGACCTATTTGACAACCAAAGCTAGTTTAACAGGAAGAGTGGCATTGGGAACAAGTATTTTTCTTCTCAAACTATAACTTTTCGAGGTATCTTGGGTGGCCTATGCATAATAGGCTCTAATGTCTCCTTCCTTCTCCTATTGTGTCACCTTGGTAAATCCTTCAATCCTATCCCAAGTTGTTCTTAAGGGAGTGTGTTAGGATATTTAGACACTTATGAGTTAGTTAAGATCAACTTGGTCTAATGTTACTTTAGGTAAAAGTGTGTTTCATTAGTATGCATTTGTAGTTATGTAATCAATGCTCATGATACGTTCTAAAGATTGAGTGATTCGAAAATTTATATTCTCATCGATCTTAACTTGACTTGACGATGATTTGTGTCTTAACACTTGATTGGTCCGAATACTATTTAAAGAGCATGAAAGAAGGTCATTTCATTTATCGATGATAAATTATGGGAAACTCTCTTGTATTTTTTTTCTTAATATGTTGAAATGCTCCAAAGTGGCCGTTGGTAGGGTCTGGACTTTTCCCACATAGGTTTAACTATGTAAAAACATCAATGTATTGATCTTTGATATGGTTGTGTGCAAGGGATGATTTTAAGGATGGAATTTGTTTTTAAAATGTGAGCCTGTAAGCGAATCTTACTAATCCTTCAATATTTTAACTATAAATGTTTGGCGATATTTTTGTAAAAATATTCAATTTTCTAAGTATTTTATATGGTTTATAAAATTTTGGCGATTTTAAAGGTAAAATAATTTTATCTATAATTTGGTAGAATCATTTTAAAATACTTAGTCTTGGTTTTGTAAAAACCATGGAAAATTAGCGGATGAGTGAAATTTAGCCCCTAAAATCATCCCTTGGTTGCAGTATTGAGAGTGGTTACTAAAGTGTTAATCATGTAATGTATGAGTACTCTATTTTGTTTAATGGTATCCAATTCTGGTTTGAAGACCCTCCATTGTAGATCAAGATTAAGTTGTTTTCACATTTCGGTTTCACTATTTTGTACATTTTGGTTGGTGAGCGGTTCTATTGCGTTTGGAGCACTTATTTAAGTTGAAAATTGTTTTAATTTCACTAAACAATGTTTATTTTTTCCAAACTCGACTATTTTTGTGAATCGGAGGTATAAAATTCCAAGAAATACACCATTTTGATTTTTCTTCTGAAGTTTTTTTCATTTTGATTTTCTACTCTTTCCAATCCGCGTATTCTCTTTTACGTGCACTATGTGTGATTTCTACAAATTATAAACATAATGGAAAATGTTTTTGATCTGAGAACATGCTCCATTTCATTGGATTTCCATCAAAGTAGCACATCAGCACAAGGAGGTAGAGTTCGAGGGAAGGAGGTGTAACCCTCTCATTTGAACAATTTTAATTTTTAATATAGTTAAATGTAATTTAAGTCTATGAGGTTTAAGTAAAACCGAGGCTATATCTTTGTATAGGCCAAGTTATTGTAATATATAGGGTCACCTTTAATGGATAAAAGCCGGTAGGGAGAGGATCACCAGATATGATTTAAGATGGAGTACTTACATTGAATGTAAATTCAATGCAATTAATGAGAGTAGGTAGATATGAATGGTAGGGAAGGATGGGGGCACTTTTTGTAAAAGATCCTTGTTGTATAAAAATTCATTAGTGTTAGGTGAATGAGAGAGTAGAGAGAGCTCAATAGAGGGAGAGAGTGTTTTAGCAGAGACTCTATGGCAGTCCAACCTTTGTAAAATATTTGTATAGATACATTCAGATATAATGCAAAAGATGCTTTTCCTTCATATGAGGTGTTAGTGTTCTTATGTGTGATAAATGGCTATTCTTTGAATTTCTTTCTGTATTTATTTATGTATGTTGTAGATGTATGCAAGTAGTTTACATTTTAAGGTTTAGATAGACTTATTTATCGTTGTGAATTTGCGTCCCATTTCATCCATTCCATCCTTCCTTTCCAATCCATTCCATTCCATTTCCATTCCGGCTCCGTCCTTCCATTCCATTCCATTCCATCCATCTTCCTATACCATCCATCCTTTCCACTGTCCATCCATCCATTTCCCTTCCATCCATCCGTCCGGGCTCCTCCTTTCCTTTCCATCCTCCATCCATTCCTCCGCCATTCCTTCATCCATCATCCATCCTTCCTCCTCCATCCATCCATCCTCCTTCCATCCTTCCTGTCCATCCATCCTCCGTCCATGCCTCCATTCCTTCTCCCTCCATTCCATCCATTCCATCCATTTCCATTCCATTCCGTCCATCCATCCATTCCATTCCATCCATGTCCTTTCCCTCCATCCATCCAGTCCATCCTGTCCTTTCATCCATCCGTCCTCCATCCATTCCATTCCTCTCCATTCCTCCCTTCCTCCATCCTTCCATCATCCACCATCCATCATCCATCCTTCCATTCCTTCCATCCTTTCCTGTCCTTCCTCCATCATCCATCCATTCCTTCCATTCCATCCCGGCCCTTCAGATCCATCGTCCCATTCCGTCTTCTTAGTGGTAGCCTTTACCCTTCTTCTGCTATTGCCAATCAGTCTAGAATTCATTCGAGGAGAAATGGTTCAATCTATACGCCTTTTTCTTTAATGATTCTTTGACAATGAGAGTAATGAATCCGTGATGAGACAATCTGCTTGCCACCTTATTGGGCAGCCTTGATCTGTTTAGACATTTTCGTGAGGGATTTGTGCAAGTAAAATGGTAAATTGATGGGAGATCTCCCTCTGAAATGATTTAGAAGTTTGAAGTTGTAGAACCTTGACTGCATCTACCTTCACGGGTGATATAGACAAAGATTTCCTTTAGGAGAGATTTCCATTTAGGTTCTAGATAATACATTGGTATGTCTTTTTTCCATGTAAGATCTTTGTGAAGAGGTTGTAGGTAGGACCTAAATTCAATGTTTGAAGGTACAGTTGATTTGAACCAATAATCACTTGTTATGGTAAGACCTATGAACTCAGCTATGGCTGCCTCATCAACCACAAGCTGCTCCTTTCCCACCGTTGTTGTTCTTCCATCATACGAACTAGCAAAAGTCTCGGACACCTGTTGATGAAAATTTTCTAGTTTTTCACAATAGGTATATGTTAGAAAAATAGGACCGATATAGAGCAATAAAATAAGACAAATCACGAGGAAACAAAACACGGAAGATACAAAATAAAATAGAAACACAAATTCGTGGTTCACCGGTTTGAATTTCGTCCACCCAGGAAATTGTCAGGTCCTTTGTTTATTATTATCCAACAAAATGAAGGGATACAACCACCAACAAAACCAGCTGTAACTTCTTCTTCTATAGGTCTCCTCCCGGGTACAATGCTTGCCAACATACATAGCGTAATACATTTCCCTCATAAAGAGGGTTTCCTTCTGGGAAAAACCTAACATAATCTCTATCATTAGATATCGACCTTATAATGAATGGTCTAGATTTTAATGAAATTACAAGCTATACTTTTACAAGGCAATTTTTTCTTGGGGGGCTTCACCCCCAAACCCACGTTGGAGCCAGCACCCGGACTTTATTAGAGGTACCCCCCCTCTGCACTCCCCAGCGATGGAAGAGTGTACATACTTACGGGGTGTAAATGATGCATGGGGTATAAACACGCGGTACGAAAGTAAAAGACCTCGTCAGGAAGATAATGGGGCTCCACAACCAACAATCTACTTAGGTAGTCTCAACAATCCAACTATTTAGCGTATATATTTGGACTCTGAACCTTCTTGGACACGGAAAATTTCTCATCTTCATATTCATTTCTTGAAGATAATTAGTAGACAAGAACTTCAGTTTCTCCTTGGATTTACTCCTTGTTAACATGTGCGCGAAGATTTTGGCTAGTATTATTATCTTTTTCGGCTAACTTTCCATCTTCAGGTGGATGCATTATGAGAGTGGTACCTCAATTGTATATGCTTAGTCTTGAATGGAATCTTGGGTTCTTTGCAAGGTGAATGACTCACGTCACGGTACAACCTGTTGTTCTCCCTTCTTTCAATTCCTCCATAAACCTTTGTAACCAAATCACATCTCTTTACTAGCCTATGTAGCGACAACATACTCTGTTGTTGAAAGTGCAACAACCTTTTTCGGTTTCAAAATCCAACTTATTGGCGTTCCACCTATGAAGAAGCATACCACGTGGTGCTCCCTCCTGCTGTCTTTATCACACGCCATATCGAATCAACATATCCCTGTAGAAAAGTGCTCGAGACCTCAAAACATAATGCCATGTGTAGTAGTACCTCTCAAATGCACGAGAATCCCTTTCGCCTCGATGTTCTTTACTAGATTGTTCATGTCACTTCTCACAACTCCCACTTTGCATGTGCAATGCTCACGGTCTTGTGCAAACCATTGCGCTGTCAAGGCGCCAGCTGGCGGTGAATGTGGGACCACTGGTTGTAATTCTATCTCCTCACACGTGTCTTGGGACATTTTATTTCCTTAGTTAATTTGAGATGGTTGGCCAAGGGTGTACTATAGCGGTTTTGCATTACGCATTCTAAACCTCTCCAACAAATTCTCTATGTACTCACCACGAGACAATGGGTTGCGATTTTCACGTCTCTTGTTATTCTCGTACCAAAGGTTTTCTTTGCAACACCGTCGCGCTTCATCACAAATGATATAGCTCAATTTCTTCTTGAGCTCATTTTATATCCGCGCCAATAGACCACCGCAGCAAACATGTAGGTCTGCATACAATGGCAGATAATATAAGCTGTTTCTATCCTTTTAAAATAAGAAGAGTGATCAAAATGATATCTATTATAACCTTGCTCTGTCATAAAACTGTCAAACTACAAATACCAGCGCCTTAGAAGAGCTTTGGGCCATAAACTCTTCTTCAGCACATACCAATTTCTCCTTCCTTTGACCTCATACCCACGTAGGCTGGCGCATATAAATCTCTTCCTCAAATCCCCATGGAAAATCTGTTTTTACATCTAATTGTTTAAGATGCAATTCTTCTCTTGCCACAAGACTTAAAATAGTCCTAGTGAAGTCATTTTAACAACAAGAAAATATTTCATCAAAATCTATACCTTTCTTTGTGCAAACCCCTTTACAGCAACAAAGTCTAGCCTTGTACCTCTTTTCTCCTCCATCTTCTTCCTTCAACTTGTAAACCACTTTATTCTGCAATGCTCTTTTACATACAGCCGAACCAAGTCCCAATTCACGGTTGTTGCTAAGGAATCCATTTCTCTTTCATGCCTTTGCTCCCACTTCTTTTGGTGTCTACTGCATTGCCCTTCATAACATTACGGTTCACTAAGTCGGAGTCAACAATAAATAATATATTGAAGGTATCGTTCAGAGGGTATGCTTAACCTGGTAGATCTTCTAACAACACTTGCGGTGTTTGAGGTACCTTCTACTCTTGTTGTTTGTACATTTTGATTTTCGGTTCCTTTGGAATTTATTTCTCAGTGTTGAATGTCATCCAAGCCTTTGTGTATTCTTGTTTTTTTCTATTTCACTTTGTTTCTTTCCACACGGCGATCTTTGTACAAGACCTTTTCATTGAATATGACATCTCTCCTAATGATTTTGTTATTTTCATATGGCAATCCCATAGCGATAAACAAAATCATTAACACCATATCCAATAAAGGTACACTTCTTGGATTTTTTCCTCAAGCTTTGTTCTATTTTTCTTTATCAATATGGACAAATGCTCCCCAACCCGGATTTCAAAAATAATAGTTTACCTTTTTCGTACATTCCTCCTCACGAATTCTACCATCAAAAGGGCAGAAGGTCCTACATTTATTAAGTAAACAACAATATCTCTAACATCGCCCAAAAGCGTAAGGGCAAACCAACATGCAATCTCATACTCCTTTCCATGCTCCATGATTGTCACATTCATCCTTTTCGACACACCATTTTCTTGTGGTGTTAGGTAGGTATCTTCTATGAATCCCATGGTATGAGCGGTAATCATCAAACTCCTTCTTTAGCGATATTCGCCTCCATTATCGTCTGAGACACTTCAAACTTTTTCTGTCTCATTCTCAACTAAAGGTTTCCATTTTTTAAAAGTATCAAAAAAAATCAAATTTTTGTCGAATGCAAAAAACCAGGATTTTTACAGTTTGCATCATCAATAAAGAAGTAACATAATAATAGAGAGCCACCAAGAGATGATACCTTAGATGATCCCCATAGATGTGTATGCACAAGATCTAACCTTTTCGTTGCTTCTTTTTCTTTAGATACGAGAAATCTGACTCTCTTTTGTTTTCCTGCAAACACAATGCTCCTGAAGTCCAAATCAATTTGTTTAAGATCGGTAGCAAATTTCTTTTGTGAAGTATGCGCATACCCTTCTCACTCGTATTATTCCCGGCCTATGATGCCATGATCTTTGTATCCACTCCACAGTAGAAGCTAAAGATATAGAAATTGAGGTATTACCCGATTTTATAAATACAATAAACTACCGTCTCTCCTTTTGCTATAACCTGTGATCCTTTGATGACCTTCCACGTCTTATCGTAAATATGGATATACAACCTTCGCACCAGCGCCTGTTGAAATTGGATTTTTCCTTAAATTTGGAATATGTCTTACCTCTTTCAACAACCATTGGTTTCCATTGTGTTTCTTCATTTTTACCTTTCCCATTCCAACAATTTTGCATGGTGCATCATCACCCAAATGAACGTCAAATCGGCTTGGCGAACTATAATCTAGAAAATGTTTCCTATGGGGTGTGGCAGGAAATGAAGCCCTGAATCTACTACCAAAGAATCGAAAATATTATCAACAGAAAGAATAAAAGCATACGCATCACTATTACATTTTGCTTCTTTGATGATTTCTCTCCTGTTGTCCATCTTTGTTTCTTTGAATGTGGTCTTTCTTTAGATGTCCTTTCTTCCCTGGTCGAGCACTCTATCTTTCAAAGTCTGGATTTGGATCTTCCCTTCTAAATTCCCATGGTTCCTGAGCCTTTTCCTCTATCCTTTTTGTCTTCCCTGTTCTCCATGTTCAGCAGCATTGCACGATGTCTCACCTGTGCTCTTTCGTTGCATTTCCTCACTAAGGATAACACCAACAACATCATCAAATTTTTAAGTATTAGAACTAGAGAGGCGAGTTACTTACAGTCATGACCAAACCATTCTAGCTTTCTAGCAATGAGCACAAGATTAGAAGAACCTAACCTCATCATCAAAGTCCACTTTTAAAAAACTTAGTTGATTAGTAACATTATTAAATTCATTTAAATGATCACCTTGAGACCACCTTCCGACATCTTCATGTTAAATAATCTGTATTAGAAATACCTTATTGGATGCAGGGGGTTTTTCATACAATTTATTGTGCGTCCATCGAACCCTTCGTTGTCTTTTCTTCGAGATATTGAAAGCCGCAAGCCTGAGACTTCTGACCCATTATCGTTCCTAGAGCCTTTCATCAAGAATCTCCCATTCTTCATCCTTCATGGCCGTGGAAATTTCTTTGCTTCTTTCGCTCAATGGTAGGAATAGATCCTTAGGTATAAATAATCTTCATTTTCATCTTCCATAGCCGGTAGTTTTGGCCGTTAAATTTCGACCTAAACTTTCCATCTTCCGACATTGCTCCCACTTTCGAACAGGGAACCCTCTTTTCTTGCGAGTTACCCTTGCAGCTCTACGATACCGGTTGTTAGAAAAACAAGACATAAAACAATAAAATAAGACAAATGCAAAACAAAACACAAAAGATACATTATACAATAGAGACACAGTTGCATTGGTTCACCGATTATTGGTCTCGTCCACTAGAAATTGCCAAGTCCTTTGTTTATTATTATCCCAACAAAATGAAGGGATACAACCTACAACAAAACCGTTGTAACTTCCTCTTCTTTCTCTCCAGTATCATCTCTCAGAATACAATACGCAACATACATAGCCCGCAATACATTTCCCTCATAAAGAGGGTTGCCTTCTAGAGGCAAAAAACCCTAACATAATCTCTATGATTAGATCTGCGACCTTATAATGAGCGGTCGATTTACAATCTATCGTTAGATCTGCGACCTTATAATGAACGGTCCAGATTTACAATGAAATTACAATATACTTTTACAAGGCAATTTTTGCTTCGGGGGCTTCGCCCCCGAACCCCGGCTAGGGGCCCACTTACCCCCAGACCCCCCAATCGGGGGATAGCCCCCCTGGACCCCGTAGAGGGGGTACCCCCCTCTGCACTCGCCCACGTCGAAGAGTGTACATACTTCTGTGGTGTAAATACTGCATGGGGTATACACACAACTAAAAGTAAAAGACCTCTAAATCAGGAAGATAATCAGGCTCCACAACCAACAGTATACACTCCAGTCTGCTTGAATAACTCGACCACCTTAGGGTGCACCTCAAGGTACCAAACTCCATCCAATTCATCCCTCAGAACTGGCCCTTCTTTCAACATTAGTAAATGCTGACTGTACCTGTGATTAAGGAAAACTTCGTGCCAGGGAGACAAAGGCTCTATGATTTAGGATAACAGAGAGTATGACTCATAGAAAAGCAAACGAGACAGGGTGACACAGAGTTCAGATCATAAAGCTCAAACACTAACCGAGTTTAGGCAACAGACTGACTAAAAACATGCCGAAAATTTTGAGTTTCGGTGGGATATTCATTTAAACTGAAACAATATGGGTTTTGAACTTACCTGATGACTTGACCTGGCTTGATTGGTATGACAATTGTCTTGAGAGCGATTTTCTGGACTCTAACTGCGCTCGACGATCACCACGAGAAATGGGATTATGATCTCTGAATATGCGTTTGTTTGATGAAATCACGGGCTCAAGACTGTCTCAATAACTCCCGAATTCAAATTGATAATGAATGGAGATTAAATCAGAGATTTAACGGGGTCATAATGGATTGTGTACTTGTGACTGGAAATGGTGAGAGGCTATGTGACTAATCATTTCTGTTAGTCAGAAAACACGCATGAATTTCTGTATCATCGCCGAGTCTTAATTTTGAAAAGACAAATGCAGTTGAAAGGACAACAGGATCTCAGTCTTCAGATAGATATAACCAGAACGTGCATACCTTACCACCTTCATGAGCTTTCGGCGGTTATGTTTTCATCATTGCGCCAATTGACAACTGGCTCGTGCGAAAGCACGGGCTTTTCATTTTTCCCATTGAAACCTTTTCGGTAGTTAACCGCACTTTTTCTTTTCCCTCTTAACTACCGGGAACAAAGGCTTTCGGTGGTTAATGAGCGCATTTCAGGCTCGCCTAAACCACCGAAACCTGATATTCTGACTTTTTGTTAACCAAAACAAATCAAAAATTATTTCTGAGCTTATTTACAGAAAATAGACTCTCTAACCTACCTACAAAAATTTAGGAATAAATTTTGGACCACAACCTATCAGCTCAAAAGCAAAATTTCCACCAATTTATTTGAGGAGATAACACTGGCTCCTATTGGGGATGAACGCCTCGCTGTGAGGTTTCAAGAACCACAGAACCAATGCCTTTCCTGAAAATAAAACTAAAAACTATCTTCTAGTGTTTCCATTGGGCATGGAGTTATTCTACAAAAATAAAGGCTAAAACTAAAATTACAATGTCCAGGCTTCACAGCCTTAGACAAAATAGAGTTTCAAAAATTGCTCGTTTACCGGGCCACCGAACTTTTCTTCACCTCCCAGATTCTGCAGAATGAATGTATTGTTATTCTGTACTTGAGTTATCATGAAAGGACCGGTCCACAAAGAATCAAACTTGTTATGCTTGCCTTTATCCTGTCTAAGAGCATCCCATTTTAGAACCCAGTCACCAACCTGAAAATTATCCACCTTTTCCTTTCTGTCAAAAGTATCTTTGATCTTCTTTTGATGAGCCTCTGATCTATCCACTAACTGTTCGCGGGCCTACTGCAGTTCCACCAAATCAAGCATTCTTCTTACCATATCATTTGACTCAGTTTGCTCTTCCTGAAAGAATCTAGCCACTGGTAAAATTAACTGAACATGAAAAATGGCGTCAGTCCCGTAGACCAATTTGAATGGAGAGGTTCCTATGGATTTTTTGATAGTTACTCTGTCTGCCCATAGAGCAAATTTAAGTTTAGAATCCCATTTCTTTTTATTTTCCTCTAACAGTTTTCTGATGATTTTGATTAAGCTCTTATTGGACGATTCGGCCAGGCCATTACCTTGAGGGTAGTAGGGGGTCGAATGTACCAACTGGATGCCCATTGATTCACACATGCCTACCAATGCCTCTGCTTTGAGCGCTGTTGCATTATCTGTTACCAGCCTTTTGGGACAGCCGAATCTACTCAAGATATTTTCATAAAGAAACTTCATGACAACCTGGTGAGTGGCATTCCAGGTGGTAATTGCCTCTATCCATTTTGTAAAATAATCTGTGGCTACTAAGATCCACTTATGTTGACCACTAGATGAAAGATTTATCTCACCTATAAAATCTAAACCCCAATGCTGAAAAGGGCCATTCACTACTATAGGTCTCAGGGGCAAATATTTTAGCTGCTGTTTTCCTGTAAATCTTTGACATTTGTCGCAAGCTTTGATGAAGGCACACACATCTGAGAAAAGGAAAGGCCAATAATATCCAACCCTTAGAATTTTATGAACAATGGTCTTCCAGTAATGATGACCTCCACAAACACTTGAATGAAACTGATGTGTAACTTCCACTGACTCTTCTTTGTCTAAACATCTGAGTAGAAAACCAACAGGGTCTTTCCAATATAACAGATTATTGTAAATGTAGAATTTGATGGCTCTAAGCTTAAGGGCTCGGGCTTGAGTCATACTGAGTTCAAGAGGAACTTCTAGCTTTTGCAAAAAATGTATAATACCTGAGTACCATTCACAAGAAGAGAAGTGCTTTGCCACTTGTTTATTGTTATGTTGTCCATCTGCTGCCAGCTCCGTCTGCAAATTCACTGAATTTTCTCCTATGAAATTTATGTCCAACAACTCATGATTTTCCTCCGTTAAAAGATTAGCAAGGCCTTGGCCTTTTACCAATTTGGTGGGCTTTACTTTAATGTTGAACTCTATCAACTTTGCAATCCATTTATCTCTCTTTCCATCAATATCAGGCTGAGTCAAAACATCTTTCATGGAGGGTGAAGGAACATATGCAATGACTTTTGAGTGGAGGATATAAATTCTAAAAGCTTTTAAAGATTTTATGAGAGCATAGGCTTGTTTTTCAATAGGATCATACCTTAGTTCAACATCTCTGAGTGTTTTACTGAAGAAATCAACTGGGTGATCCATATTGTCATCATGTAGCAGGACTGCTGCCACTGTGTCATAAGAAGCAAAGGAAAAAAATGTAGAAAATCTTACTGTAATCCAGAATGATCAGAGTCGGGTATTCCATGATAGCCTGTTTGATATCTTGAAATGAATTCCTTGCGTTTTCTGTCCATTTTATCTCATACCCCTTTTTCAGCATACATGTTATGTGTTTTACTAACTCGGCAAAATTTGGAACAAATCTTCTAACAAAATTAATCTTACCGAGCAGCGATTGAATATCCTTTTTTTTCGACCTTGGCAAGGACAACCTCTGAATTTCTTCCACCCGAGCTGGATCAATTTTTACACCTTCTGCTGAGACAATGTGGCCTAAGAGCTTACCTTTCCTGAGAGAAAAATGGGACTTTTTGGGATTCAATGAGATTCCGAACTGTATGCACTTCAAAAACACTCTTTTTAAATGCTTTAGATGCTCCTCATGACTGCTGGAATAAACTATGATGTCATCAAGATATATGAGGAAAATCTTGTCCTTCTCACCCACAAAAGCTATGTCCATGGCCCTTTGAAATGTGGCCCCGACATTCATTAATCCGAATGGCATTTTAGCGTACATAAAGGTACCCCAAGGAGTAGTAAATGTAGCCTTCTCTTGGTCATCAGGATGGACATAAATCTGGTTATAGCCGGAAAAACCATCTAGGAAAGACATGACAATAGCCCTTGAAATTCTTTGCAGCAAATGTTCCATTTTAGGTAGGGGATAATTTTCTTTCTTAGAGAATCTATTTAAGTTTTTAAAGTCCACACATAACCTGACCTCACCATTTTTCTTTCTCACTATTACTAGATTTGCAATCCATTTGGAGTATCTCAAAGGGATTATGATCTTAGCATCAAGAAGCTTTTTGATTTCTCTTTCAATCACAGGAAAAAGAAGAGGACTGATAGATTTGAGCTTTTGTTTGAAAGGGATGGTGTCCTTCTCAAGAGGGATCTTGTGTTGAATGATATTAGGGTCATAAGTCTTCAGATCACTATATTTCCAAGCAAAAACATCAGAAAATTATTTCAAAACACTGCAATATTCGGACTTCTGATTAGCAGTCAATTCAGAGGATAGATTTATGAATTTAGGCTGGATTTTTCCCCCTATGTTGTGCTCATGAACAACATGATCTTTCTCCTTTTGTTCTGGCTTGTAGGGGACATCATTGTGATCAAATAGTTTTTAGAGAGGTACCAAACCTCGAGGTATATAATTGTTAGGTAGCTGAACAATATCATGCTGACCCAATTTTTGTTTTATCTTAGGCTTCTGGGATTCCTCTACATTTAGATTCTGCTGGTCAACGTGCATATCAGAAAACTCATCAACCACTTGAAGAAATCTATTAAGTTCATCATCATCCTCAAAAACTTTCCAGTATTTAATATTGTTGGGCAAAGATGGCCTATATTTGACTTGGATTTCATAACTGAGCCTGGGGGGCATGGGAGGAATAAACATGCTGGCTGAAACAACAAGGGAATCGACAAGATGATTCATATCCCTAGGTATATAAGAAATCTCAAAAATGGAAAAAGAATCTCCAATTTTCCATACCTCATCCCTGTAGGCTTTCAATCTGACATGCTTTGCTTGGAAGGTACTGCTTACTTGTTGTATGATGAGATCCACATCTCCAAACACCTTTAAACCTTTTATCCCCATATCCTTAGCTGAATTTAATCCCAACAGTAAGGCCTCATACTCTGCTATGGTTTTGAAATCGAGCTTAAAAGACAAATGTATAGTCTCCTTTGAAGGAGAAATCAAAACTACCCCTGCACCTGCTGAATCTTTGGTACTGGCCCCATCAAAATACATGTTCCAAATTGAAACACTCTTATCATCAGTTTGTTGTTCAGTGGGCTTCACAAGCTGCATAGGAGTTGATTGAGAATCATCTATTTGAAGAATGCACGAGCCAAAATCTGTATCGACAACATAAATAGGATGATTTACAAATTTTTTTGCATCGCTGATGATGTAGGCAAGTTGATTCTCTCTGTAAATTATTTTTATCTCTCCTCCAAACACCGAAATCGTAGCATATGAAAGATCCATCTTCAAGGTACCTCCTAACCTTTTTCTCCATGGACGAGACAAGAGGAGTCCGAACTTGGGTGGGATATCAGCAACCACCACATCCATTACCATGCTTCTCATTGGCAATTGGGCAAGGTTTATAACAAGGTCTTTTATGAGGCCAAGGCATCTAACTTTCCTAGAGTCAAACGAGAAGAGATCATGATATGGTTTGGTGACCTCAAGACCAAGCTCATCCATCACTACTTTGGGCATAATATTATGTGATGCTCCTGAATCAAGTAAGCAGTTGTGGATGATCTTATCATGGACATTTAGGGATATATAGAATGGTGGACAAGAATCATCTCAGTATTCTATCATAGGCCCTATAGTTACTGTTGGCTTTTCATCTTGTAGGTTTAAAAAATCAGTAGATGAAGAGGTCTTCGGTTCAAGGGAATTCAGGATGACAGACTTAAAGATATCATTCTTCATGAGTTTGGTTAATGGCATAGGTATCTTTACTTTCTAAATTTTTGATTCAAAATTAAAAGAGAAAGCTGATTTATCAGAAGCTTTTACCTCATTGGAAGGATCTTTGAGAATGACTTGCTCCTTGGCTAGGGGCTGTGTTTGCTTCTGCTGTTGTTTTGCAGGAGTGGAGGTCTATTTTACAGGAGCAACAGGCTGCTTGGCAGCAACTTCTTTATTCTTCATAGGAGAAACAACTTCTTTATTCTTCACAGGAGCATCGAGCAATGGTTTAGGGACAACATTTTTGGATCTTAAATTATAACCTTTCTAATCATCCGTCAGGTAGACAAATTCTTCAATACTTGCCTCATGAATTTGCTGGTCCATCAGGGCTTCTTCATAATCTACTCGTGTCAAAAAGGAGGAATCATTTTCGTCACCAAAACAATTTATCTCATTTGCTTCTTCAACTTCATCATGAGATGGTTGTTGTTCTTCTTCTAACATTGCATTTTGAAAAGGTGGTCTGATTCTCTTATCATCAGCTGCATTCTTGTCTCTCTGAAGGATTTGGACTTGTTGATTGTTCCTTCTGTAAGGGAAAGAATTCAGATTTCTCAGGACAAAATAATTTGGTTCTTTTGTCCTTGTTGGTTGCTGATTCTGGATCTTCAATTTTGACATTTCAGATGTCAAGTTGTCCAACATATTTGCCATCTTTTCCATTTTGCTATTAGAAGAAGAAGAGGGCTCAACAACAGACTTGTTTCTGTCGACCTTTCCTTTGAGCTTCTGAGATGCCATAATGTTTGATTTAACTTCGAGGGAAACATCTTGCATTGAAACAAGTGTGGCTGATCTTCTTTCTCTGAGGATTAGACAAAAATCTGGATCGAAGGCAGCAGAGAATGTGATCTTTGCCGATGCATCACTTGGTTTGATCTCTGCAATGATCTTTCCAAACATTCTATTAAACCTTTTGATGAAGTCTGAGACCGACTCTCCATCTTCTCTCCTTAAGTTTCCAAACTCAGAAATGTAATATAGCAAATCTCTTCTTTCTCCCCAGTGTTTTAAGAATACCTCATTTAATTGTTCAATACCTGTGACTGAATTTTCCGGTAGCTCTTTGAACCATTTCCAGGCTTGGCCATCCAAACTCTGAAAAAAAACTCTGGTCCACACATCTTCTTCTGAAATGTTAATATTTTCAGCATAAGCATAAAAAGCTTCAATATGTTCTTCAACAGTATAATCCCCCGCTCCAGTAAACTTTGGCATATATTTTTGATAATATCCAATTGGCATAGTAGATAAGGGATTGGGCAAGACAAGTGGAGCATACCTATTTGCCCAAATCTGTTCCATCTTGGTTAAAGGGGCAGCCATGGCAATCTTGGGGGTTGATACAGAAGAAGAATTTGCAGGAGATGAAGGTTGAGATGGGATGACTGAGTTAAAATAAAATGGTTGTCTCACTTCACTTTTAGCAGAATTTTCAGAAATGGGTGAAAAATAAGAGGCCTTATAAAACTGACCAAGCAACAAGGCTAAAATTTCTTCTCCCTTAGAGGACAAATCATGTAAAATATCTTCAAGAACATGTAGATTAGTATGAGTGTAGAAAACACCTTCTGTAGGTTTGGTGGGTGAGGAATTCAAAGAAGATGAAGAAGAGGTTTCTTTTTGCTGAGAGGACCCTGTAATTATCTCTTTAAGATTGGATGAAATATCATGCTCAAGAACAGAGTCAGTAACATTAGAGGAAAGTGAAGGTTCCTCTACCTTCAATATTTCATATAAACTTTCAATTTCCTGAGAACTATGAGTTTCAGCAGCAGGGGATTCAACTAAAGGCCTTTTAGATATGAAAGAAGAAGTGTCGGTTTGAATACCTGAATTTGATGTCTTTGCAGATCCAAAATCCTATCTTTGTAACGCTTTTCCCTTACTGATGATCTTCTTAGGGTCAGGAACTGGTGTTGTCAGTGGGCCTTCTTATTTCTCCCTGGTGTGAGCTCTTTTTGGAGCCACTTCGTTTCAATGGAGTCACTAGATGGATAGTTACAACCCAAATGATGTCTAGGCTTTGCCTATCATTAGAGATGGATCTATGTCATTTCCCAAGGAAGATGAGATTTGATCTCCTCTCCCTGGAAACGACGCCAATTTGTTATCACTCCAGGAAACTCTCCTAGGCTATAAGTCAGAGATGCCTGGTAACTTAATCTTTTGGTAACTGTTTTCTCAATAATAAGTGTGGGTTTGGATCAAGTCAGAGGATTGAATCATTTCTCACTCAAAACATGCATGAACACATTTAGATGGACAAGGCTTTCAACCAAAATTTTTCAAAGAGTTTACAAATAAATGGATGTATGGAGAAATAACTATTATATCAACAGAATCACATATAAAGCATATATGAATGGCCAATTACAATAATCACGGGAATACTTGCAAAGTTTAACTTATGAATGCAATGATAAGATGACAATTACCGGGCATAAACAAGCATAACAACATGAAAATAATATCCAGGTGCAAGTACAGAATAGACAAGAAGATGAAATCTGAACAAGTTATGGCAAAAGAAGCTTGTATAACTTAATATGAAAATGATAAGTTTTAGTACATAATATGAAAAAAGTCTCCAAAGTCGAACCCTTAGTTCCTATTCTACCTTTAGCTTTATAGTTTTACAATGCAGTTTTGAGATCCTGAAAGCATGGATCAAATATGCTAAAGATAGAAAGTCAAAATTCAGTTTGCAAAAGATATGGAATGATCCCCAAAAATGAGGTCAATCCCAAATTTCATGGTCTTCATCTCTTGTAGAGTAATGGTGCAGTGCAGAATAGCCTTCCAAGGCTGAGTGATGACTCTTCCAAGAGATACAAATTCGAATTTGTTGAAGTGAGTAAGCATCCTGATTTTCTGCCTTTGTCAAAGGTACCAAAAATGTTTGAAGCACCTCTTCTTTCCCTTATCCATCAAAAATGGCTATTGGATCTGACTTGACAATTCAAAAAGTGTCCATTCGAAGAGGTTTCAAACCATTCCAACTCAAAAAACTTCGATCTGTGCAAAAATTCGGTCATTCTAGCAGTGACAGGCTTTCGGTGGTTAACCTAGAAGGTTCCTGAGTGGATTAACTACCGAAATCTCTATTTTCGGTGGTTAATGAACAATCGTCCTGTTCGCCTAAACCACCGAAACTTCAGCTTTGAGAAAACTTCAAAATTTGCAAAAATGATTACCTTGATTCTTTGCTGAATGTTCAAGGTTTTTTGGACGATGCAACCCTTGTTCGTGCAGATTTGCAAACTTCAACTGGTTGTGTGGAAGGCTCTGGTGTATCTACCATGGTTGTAGCTAAGTTAGCTAGAGTCTCCAAACCGGTTTTCTCCTGTGCTGGCGATTGAGACTCTTTTAATTTCAACCTCAAAATTCTAAGTTGTCTGTACAGCTTCATGTTCTCCCTTATCAATACNGCTTTTCTTTGAGGGTTTGGTTTATTTTGAAAAGCTCTGCATTTATTTCAGTCACGTCTATATTAGCCTTTTTAATATCTCTTTCCAAGACTTCCATTTCATAGACTTGTTGCAGGAGTTTATTGATTTTGCATGCCCTAGATTCTTTAGGCTTACTTGAAGAGGCTTTTGCCATTGGTGGACTGTGTGCCTCTGGAGGGGTTGGTGAAGGTAAATTGGAACAATCGTCTACAACTTTTCTAGTCTGTACATTACCCTGTGTCTATGCTAACTCTTGTTCTAGATCTGAATCACTATAGGGTAGGTTTAAAGGGTTACTTCCTGCAACAGGGTCCTTGGACTGCTCACCCTCAAACTGTACCTTTATTTTGATTCTTTTATTTTTAATAGAGGATGATTCTATCGGATCTCTTGGTGGTGAGATACCCTTCCATTTTCTATGACTGCTTTTAGGAGTAATAGTCTTCTTAGTGGCAGCCTTTTTACCCTTCTCATACTGTTGCCAATTAGTCTGGAATTCATTCCAGAAGAGGAAATAGTTCCAATCTACCTGCGTTTTCTTCAATGACTCTTTGACATTGAGAGTAATGAGTCCTTGATGAGACAATCTGCTTGCCACCTTAGTGGGCTTGACCTTGACCTGTTTAGACATTTTCGTGAGGGCTTTGTGCAAGTAAAATGGTAAATTGATGGGATATCTCCCTGTGAAATGATTTAGAAGTTTGAAGTGGTAGAACATGACTCTGTTGTATCTACCTTCACAGGTGATATAGACAAAGATTGCCTTCAGGAGAGATTGCCATTTAGGTTTTAGATAAGACATTGGTATGTCTTTTTTCCATGTAAGATCTTTGTGCAGAGGCTATAGGTAAGACCTAAATTCAATGTTTGAAGGTACCATTGATTTGAACCAACAATCACCTGTTCTGGGAAGACCTGTGAACTCATCTATGGCTGCCTCATCAACCACAAACTGCTCCTTTCCCACTGTTGTTGTTCTTCCATCATACGAGCTAGAAAAAATCTCGGACACCTGTTGATGAAAATCTGCTAGTTTTTCACAACAGGTATACACTCCAGTCTGCTTGAAGAACTCGACCACCTGAGGGTGTGCCTCAAGGTACCAAACTCTATCCACTTCAGCCCTCAAAACTGGCCCTTCTTTTGGCATTAGTAAATGCTGACTGTACCTGTGATTAAGGAAAAATTCATGCCAGGGAGACAAAGGCTCTATGATTTAGGATAACAGAGAGTATGACTCATAGAAAAGAAAACAGGATAGGGTGACACAGAATTCAGATCATAAAGCTCAAACACTAATGGAGTTTAGGCACAGACTGACTGAAAACATGTCGAAAATTTTGAGTTTCGGTGGGATATTCATTTAAACTGAAACAATATGGGTTTTGAACTTACCTGATGACTCGACCTGGCTTGATTGGTATGACAATTGGCTTGAGAGCAATTTGCTGGACTCTAACTGCGCTCGATGGTCACCATGAGAAATGGGATTATGATATCTGAATATGCATTTGTTTGATGAAATCACGGGCTCAAGACTGTCTCAATAACTCTCGAATTCAAATTGATAATGAATGGGGATTAAATCAGAGATTTAACAGGGTCATAATGGATTGTGTACTCGTGAATGGAAATGGTGAGAGGTTACGTGACTAATCATTTCTGTTAGTCAGGAAAACACACATGAATTTTTGTATCATCGCCGATTCTTAATTTTGAAAAGACAAATGCAGTTGAAAGGACAACAGGATCTCAATATTTGGATAGATATAACCAGAACGTGCATACCTTACCACTTTCATGAGCTTTCAACGGTTATGTTTCCATGATTGCGCCAATTGACAACTGGCTCGTGCGAAAGCACGGGCTTTTCATTTTTCCCGTTGAAACCTTTTCGGTAGTTAATCACACTTTTGCTTTTCCCTATTAACTACCAGGAACAAAGGCTTTCGGTGGTTAATGAACGCATTTCAGGCTCGCCTAAACCACTGAAACCTGAGATTCTAACTTTTGCTTGACCAAACCAAATCAAAAATTCTTTCTGAGCTTATTTAC
>SNQJ01S0089277.1:81225-95859 GCA_010110895.2 Picea sitchensis
CTTGTTTAATTCTTGTTAATACCTTTATTGTTTTCTTTCTAACCTTTTGCATTACAGCTGTCATGACTAGAAGAGCCCAACTAGGCATGTAAGTGCTCACTTTTTGCTCACACATTGACGAAAAGAGCACGAACAGTTCATATCATCGAATTTTTTTTGTTGCTCCTTCCCCCACACGAACTTGTCCCTACCATCACCCTTGGTCACCTGGCTGAGGTCCCATGCAATATGGAAGAATCCCAACATGAACCGTCGATAGAAGTTGGCTAGTCCCAAGAAGCTTTGAAGCTCGGTCAGTGTGGTCGAGGTTGGATAGTCACAGATGAATTGGATATTAGTTGGATCAACATGTACCCCATGCTCATCAACAATGTAGCCCAAGTATTGGACCTTCTTCATGCCAAAAGAGAATTTTTCCAAGTTGGGATATAGCTTGTGCTGCCACAGAGTGCTCAAAACCTGTTGAGTAAGCAGCTTTTGGCACCCATTAATCAACCAACTTAGGGACCCTCTCAGATCAAATTAGGGTACATACAACCGACCTGGTTATCTTATTTATTGTCCTGCATATACACTATTAATGGATTAATATCAGCAAGCTCTCTAATTGACGATTAGTCCTGATGATGAATCCTGATTTGGATTCGAAACGTCGATGACAAAATGACACCAACTGTGGATTCTCCGGCAAATGATTTTGAAATTCCTCACCACAGAAATATGAAAACCTGTTGAATATGCCACATGTGCTCCTCCCATGTTCTATTGAAGATGAGGATGTCATCCAAATATACCACCACAAATGAGTTGGTGAAGGGTCTCAATACATCATCCATCAACCTCATGAAAGTGTTTGGTGCATTTGTTAATCCAAAGGGCATGACTAACCATTCGAAGAGACCTTCTTTAGATTTGAAGGTTGTCTTCCATACATCAGTTGGTTCGATGGGAACCTGGTGGTAGCCAAACTTTAGGTCAATCTTGTTGAAGAAATTTTCCCCCTTGAGTTGGTCAAGAAGGTCATCAATCCTCAGAATGGGGTAGACTGTGATTTTTTTTAAGGCTATGTAATCAATGCAGAGTTGCCACGTCCTGTCCTTCTTATGCACCAGTACAATCGGGCTTTTGCAATGGGAGGAGTTGGGTCTGATGTGCCCCTTTTGAAGCAGGTCTTGGATCTATCACATGATTTCGTCATTTTCCATCAGTGAGCAACGATAGACTAGTCCATTAGGTAGAGGTGTGTCAGGGGTCAGATCAATTGGATGCTTGATTTGGAAATGTGGCAGTACCCCTGTAGGTGAGGAGAATATGTCTTTGTATTCTTCCATGAACTTATCCACTTGTTTATGTTGCAAACAGAGGCTCTAAGTAGAGGCCACGGATGTGGCGGCGACCTTCTGCTTACTATGAGAATGGATCACAAAGAAGATGAACTTCCTAGCATGTGATATGAACTTACTACATTTCTTAGCAGAGATTAAAGAAATAGCAGTAGGCGGCGCTACCTCTGGTATCATGTACAATTGTCTACCCAAAGTAATAATAACACTACGAGGTCTACACTCATACACAACATGACACTTCCACAAATATGGCTGTCCTAAAAGAACATCACAAACTTCAAGGGGAGAAATATCACACAGTACCTCATCTTTGAAAGGATTGATATCGTAGGGCAGATGACACTCTTGGATAACACGGAGATCTCTTCCTTGGTGAAGCCAGCCGATGGTGTAGGGTTTTGGGTGCAGTGTCGTTGGTAGGTCCAGCCACTTGAAGACCTCTAATGAAATCAATTTCTTGTGACTCTCGCTATCGACAATGAAATGAATTGGATCCCCCTTTACCCACATCTGTGAGTGAAAGAGGCGTTCTCCTTCCTCTAGTTCTTCTAGTTCACTTGGTCATACTTTGGTGGTAGTGACAGTGGCACTGGGTTCAACATCGATAATTTGCTTCCCTCCTTCAAGATTTGATTTGGAATTAGAATCATCCTCTGAATCGAAATCCTTCAGTTCTTCCATGAGTGACTTCTTGGAGTGACATTCTTAGGTGTTATTCCAAGGGATTTTATGGTACTCACACCATTTTCCCGTGTCCTTCTTCATCTGCTCATTGCCTTTATTATGTTGTGGCTTGGAATGGTTGTCCTAAGGGAGACCATATTGAATTGGTTCCTTGTTGTGTGGGTTGGGGATGCCTTTTCTCTGCTTCAGCTGTGAGGGGTTTGCAGATCCAAACTCTCACCTTTTCTGCTTAAATTTATGCTCGATCTTGACCGCGTATCTATAAGTCGTTCCCAATGACGCGATGTCTAGAAAATCCATTTCTGTTTGAATGTATCTATGCAAACATTTGTGGTATTTGAGCACCAAATGATGCTCAGAGTCTTTGATACCCAGTTTGGTGCACTGAGTATGGAAAATATTGGTGAAATCTGGTACTATTTGGTCCCTTTCTTGACGTAGGGTGATCCATCTGGTGTATTGGTCCTCGTAGCTTCCAACAGGGTAGTATTGTTCTTTGATGGCATCCCAGAAGGAATCCCATGTAGGGGCCACCAAAAACATTGCATATTAATCTACTTCCATTTGCTCAGAGTAAGTATCCCACAAGTCTTTAACATGGGGAACGGCCTTGAGGAGTGCAAAAGTGATATTTTCCCTATTGAAAAAATTGTGGACCAAAAAATACCCTTCGAGTAGATTCAACCATTTATCTACAACATCTGCATCTATCAGTCCTTCAAATATTGGAAAATCAAATTTACTTGTACCTCGAAGGGGGTTGCATGGCCATTTGATGAAGATGCTTCTCCTTTGGGAATCCATCGAAGGATCTGCAAGAATTTTTCCATCATTTTGTTCCTTTGTCACGCAAGGGATTCCTCGAGCAATATTTTAATAGGATATCCTGCTCCATCATATTTATTTTTGTCCCCCATGGGTTGTCTTCAGGCTCGATGCGGACGATATTGAAATAGATCGATTGGTCCGAGTCCCAACTTCTTGTACCCAGATCTTGTCGGGGACATGCACGAAGAAAAATAAATGAAGAGAATACCGCTCTGATACCACTGATTCGGATTTAGGAGCGAAACGAACTGATTAACAGACTAAATACAATAAACACAGAGATATGAAGAATAACACAGATATCCAGTGAACAATATCTTCTATTGAATAATGAAATAGGCTGAAATTGTAAAACTGTAGAACTGAAAACATTTTCTCGAATGGTGGTAGCTATCTCTGAGAAGAGATGTGGATGCTACGCACATCCGTTGAGCATAATGGATTACAATGAGGCTCCAAATCCCTTTTTGATATTACTCTTGAATCTCAAAACCCTATACATCCAAAAACCTAACCCTAGAAGGTGAAACGCCAAAAGTCATGTGGGCCCCTATGGGTAAGTTGGTGTAAGTTGGCCCCTCAACTTCCTAGGGTCGTAAATTTTACATATGACCTATGATTTAGGCACGTGATATCCCGTTGGAAAGGTCTTTTATAGAACTACACATTTCGTTGTCAAACTTGACTTCATCTACAGTTTTACTGTGGAGAGAAAAAAAAACAACGTTTACGGCCCAAAAAAGGCCATGGAAGTACAACAAGATGTGTTGACATGAAAACATACAAAATAATCCAGTTGGATTAGGCGAGAGGCCACCAGTATCCACCTAGAGTTTGTGTGGGGCTTCAGACAGCCCCAAAAGTGTAGAACCCACCCACAATTACAAAGAAGTACAGAAGAACATGTTGAACAAAAATGGATGAGTAGCCAGTTGGAATGGGTGGGTGGCCACCAATATCCACCTGGATCACTCCCCCAACAACTAGCCTTTAATAAACATCTACCAACCAATAGGCCAAACGACCCCATTGTTAATATCGCCCATGATATTTATTTAAATTTTTAATTTTCCCAATGCACGGGAGGAGGCAAGATGCGCGACAGTCCGTACCAGGCATGGAAAATGATGCAGCAGTTCAGTCATTAATTCATATTTCAGACACATAAATCGAGATGCTATTTTTTATGGGCCTGAGACTGCCAAACTCAGATCGAGGCATGGAGACAGTCGTTTTTGGGTAATTTGACGCCATGAATTCAGTGGTGTTTTGTTTTTTCTGATATGATCAAAGATTTTGTATCTTAACTCCTGAATGAGGTATACTTATGTATTTTTCCAAATTATTTTGCTAAGTTAATAAAAAGGTCTACCCATTTTAGAGAAAGACCAAAAGACGTAGTCCACTAGGGATGAACTTCGTTATCAAGTTTTTGTTTTCAAATATGATGCTTGTGTCTCTTTATCATTGAGATTTCCTTATTTATGGTTCATTTTTGTTTATGTTCATTTAATACAATTATTTAATAAGTCACATTGATGAAAATATCATGGATCATGTTGGTATCAGAGCAGTTATATTTGAATTGAATTGTTGAGTGTGAATGCTTACTAGGTCCAATCATAAACAAGGTGAAGGAACACTTAAGACTTTCAACCCAGAGATTGGTCGTGCATCTCAAAGGAAGATAATGGATGAAGAGGACAAGCGTGATGAACAGGAAAAAAATTTCACATGGTCTTCTATCACATATCATATATGGTCGAGAAAATGTATGGAGATTACAAGAAGAGAATGGCAAAGAAAGTGAATAAAAAGGAAGCATCAGCGGATGAAAATGCTTCAGTGAATCAAGGGGCTGGAGGAGACCCTCCTGAGCCTCCATATTCACCATCGAATTCTATCTCTTCTCCCTCTGATCATTCTCATCGTTCTCATCATTCTAGCCATAAAGTTTCTTTTAAGAAACCATTATTAAATCTTGATGTAAAAAAAAATGTACCTATGTTTAATGGAGATGCTAATCATGAAAATCTAGATAATTGGATCCGACAGGTCGAAGTATATTTTCGTGCTCAACATATTGATAAAGAGTAATTTAAAGTGCAATTGGACTCTCTTTGGTTGGAAGGCACTGCTCTCATATGGTGGGAGAGAAAACTTCAGGACAGAAGTAAGTGTGGTAATTTTCTTTCCTCATGGTCGTAATTTAAATCAGCAATAAGGAAGCAATTTTATCCATTGGTTTATTTACATAAAGTAATGATGGAATGGAAAACTTTAAGACAAAGTAAAGGTCAAATTGTACAAAGTTTCACAGAAGAATTTAGGAAGAAAGCTCTTGCATTAAACATTCCTTTAGATTCTTATGAAACTTTAATGAAGTATATTGGCACACTTCACAGTTATATTCATCATACTTTACTACTGTTTAACCCCACCAGTCTTGATGAAGTTTGTGTACAAGCCACTCACCTTGAGAATAGGGGAAATCATGCTCAAGAAGATCCCACAAAGAAACTTTCCAATTTCCCACATAAGTAGTTTAAAGGAAAGTTTAACAGGAAGGAAAAAAATACCGCCATTGTAAAGAGGGAGGAAGGAAAACCATCTTGCACTCATTGCAAGAAGGATAGTCATGGCGATGAACACTGTTGTAAATTACATCTAGAGAAAATACCGAAACAGTTCGGTGGAAAGGGGAAGACAAAGACCGTTGTTATAGTACAACAAAATCTTGGTTCTAATTCAGGAGATGAGGAAAATATCACAGCGGTTGGAGTACAAGGTAAAGATTCCCTTCATGCTAGTTCAAATTCCAATAATGAATCTCATGACGATGAAAGAAAGAGGAATGAATTATTTCATATAAGAGTTGTATCCAAGCACACTAATATAGATACATTATTTTATTCAGGTTCCCAAGTAAACTTGATATCTGAAGCACTTGTCAAAAATATGGGTCTTGAAACCAAACCACATCCAAATCCTTATACTCTTGGTTGGGTATGTGATAAAGAAAAACTTAATGTCACCAAGCAGTGTAGGGTTATATTTGTTATTTCTTCAAAGTTGATTGATGAAGTGGATTTGGATGTTGTTTCACTTGATATATGTGGCATAGTGCTTGGGAGTCCTTATCTTTATGATAGAAAAGCATTCTTCTTTCATCATGAGAACAAATATCACATTACTAAAGGGGAGTGGAATATATTGTTAGATCCCACAACATGAGGGTAAACATAACACTTGTTAGTGCAGGAAAGATGAAAAGACTCATAAACACTAATAAGAGATATGTACTCATGGTCGTAAGAGAAAAATATGTTGGAACATCTAACACCTTCCAAGGATGTGATCCTTCTCATAAGAAATAAATAATTGATATTGTTTCTAGTATGATGACATCTTTCAGGAACCATATGGATTACCTCCTAAGAGGGAGATCCAACATGAAATACATCTTCAACAATATTCTCCTTTTCCTAATGTGGGCATGTACAAGATGTCAGTTGTAGAGATGACAGAAATCAAAAATCAAGTACAAGGCTTATTGGATCAAGGGGTCATCAAGCCTAGTTCATCTCCTTGTGGTTATCTAATCATGATGATGCTAACGAAGGATGGCACATGGCGAATGTGTGTCGATTATCGAGCCTTAAACGAAATCACGGTGAAAAATTTATACTCTCTTCCTCGTATAGATTATTTACCTGATCAATTAAAGAATGTTGTTTATTTCACTAAGTTGGATTTGCACAGTGGATACCACCAGATCAGGGTTGCAGAACAAGATGCATGGAAAATTGCCTTTAAAACCAAACAGGGATTGTTTGAGTGGTTAGTTATGTCGTTTGGGATTTGTAATGCTCCGACAACCTTCATGTGTGTGATGAATGATGTATTCGGGCCATTTCTAGATGATTTTGTAATTGTATATTTAGACGACATTCTTATATTTAGTAGGACTTGGGATGAACATGTAAGGAATGTAAAGAAAGTATTGGATACTTTACAAAGGGAAAATTTGTATGTAAAATTTTCCAAATGTGAATTTTGCAAGACTGCACTAGTGTACTTAGGTCATATTGTAGGAGGAGGACAATTGAAAATTGATCCTTCCAAGGTTGATGTAATTGTAAATTGGCCTAAGCCCACAACTGTAACCGAAACATGAAGCTTCTTGGGTGAAGTTCAGTATTGGAGAAGATTCGTAGAAAATTTCTCTTTCATCACAGCTCCTTTCCATGCCTTAACTAGTGTGAAGAACACTTTTCAGTGGGGAGGTAAGCAAAAAAATGCCTTCGACACTTTGAAGGAAAAGATCAGTACTACACCGGTATTAGCACTGTCGAATATTTAGCAACATTTTGAGATCGAGACAAATGCCAACGGATATACCATGGGTGCAGTATTGATGCAATATCATAAGCCTATATGTTACCACTCTGAAACTTTTAACCAATTTGTTTTTAACTATCCTACATATGATAAAGAGTTATATGCATCAGTTCAAAGTGTAAAGAAATGGAAGCACTACTTGTTAGGGAAGGGAACAATCATACATACAGATCATCAGCCCTTACAGTATCTTCAGGCACAAACCAAGTTGCAACAATCTCGGCATTACATATGGATGGGTTTTATACAATAGTTTCATGTGGTAATCAAATACAAAAAGGGTACAAGTAACAAGGTAGTTTATATTATTTCTAAACCTCATATTGTTGCTTCTATTATTTTGAAGAATGCTTCCTTATCTCATGATATATATGTGGAACAATATGTTGTTGATGAAGATTGTAAAGAGGTAATTGAAAAGCTAACCCATGGTGCACCAATAGAGAACTATTGTCTGCAGGGAAAACTACTCTACCATCTTGGAAAGCTATGTATTCCTACAAGTGAACGAGTCCATGTAATACGAGAAGCTCACATTTCTCTTGTGTCTGGGAATTTTAGGGTAGGAAAAACTATGGCTCATCTGCAAAGGTTTTGTTACTGGCCTCAGATGAAAGAAATTGTAACTAAATATGTAAAGGGGTGTGTTATACGTTCTACTTGTAAGACCACTAATAGAAAATTAGGGCTATACTCACCACTTCATGTTCCATCCCATCCATGGGAGAGTATCTCCATGGATTTTGTAGGGGGTTATCCAATGTCGAAAAGGGGTCACAACTACTTGTATGTAGTAGTGGATAGGTTTAGAAAGATGTCTATCTTGATGCCATGTAAAAAGCAGGTCATTGTTGAGAAGACTGCTAATCTCTTCTTTTAGTATGTTTGGGTCCACTTCAGGTTTCCCATGTCCATTATCTCGAATCATGATACACAATTCCTTGGAGATTTTTGGATAATATTGTGGAGAATGATGGACACCAAGTTGAAGAGGAGCACTGCTTTCCATCCACAGACCGACGAACAGACAGAGGTTGTTAACCGAACAGTTGTACTTTTTCTTCGAGGCTACTGCAATAAGAATTGCAAGTTATGGAATGAAAAGATACCCTATGTACAACATGCTTACAATAGAGCCTTACATTCTTCCACTCAGTGTTCTCCATTAGAGACATGTTTTGGGTATTTGTCTAAGGTCCCTTTGGACTTGATGTGTGGGAAAGATGTCGATTCAAATGAAGAAAGGAATGAAGACAGGGCCTTCAAGTTCATTCAAAGGATCCAGCATGTGCACCAAGCAGTTATGGAACAGTTGGAGAAAATTCAAGCACAGTACAAAGATCGACATGAAAAACATAGGGTTCATCATCAGTTCCAGGTTGGATACCAAGTATGGATTCACATCAGCAAGGGGCAGTTGAAGGGTGAAGGAAATAAAACCAAGCCCATATGATATGGACCCTTCACTATTTTGGAGAAAATCGGCACTAATGCTTTTCATTTAGATCTTCCACCTTATATGAAGATCTACTCAGTTGTAAATGTGGAAAACTTGAAACTTTTTTAGCCTCCCATGACCATGGATCAGGGTGAGGAAGTTTCAATACCTTCAGTTGATGATTTTTCTCCTGATTACTTGGACGATTTGAAGGAATATATCATCCTAGACAGAAGGACGAGGACTTCACGCAGGGGTGATGTTGATTATCTTTGAGTGGGCTTAAAGGGTGCACATCCAAGCAAGGAAAAATGGATAGAGAAAGACAAAGTGAGGTAACTCTTCCCTCACTTATCTGTTGATTGATGAAAGATTTTGGTGGTCCAAAAATTTCTTAGTGGAAAGGGGTGATCCAAAAAGGATCCATGGAAGTCTAAGGATAACTCAAAATTCACAGAAGCACCTCAAGAAGCTCAGAATGGCCTCAGCAAATAGAGAAAGGGAAAAAATTCAAAGTCATCAAAACTCAGTGAAATTAGCATCATCGCGAAGAGCACATCGCAATATTTCCAACGATGTAAATGGATCGTCAAACAGAGTTACATATCAAAAGATATTCAGGGTCAAATTTTTGGTCAACCTAGCCCAGTCAATAGGGATGAGTCAACATATGTAATGCTCACATCAGCATCAGTACGGATGACATCATCATTCGTACAGGGTACGTGGCACACATAGAGGGAGACACATGTCATGATGATGTCAACATGAATACATGGAAGCACGAGAGGCTGCCACGTGTCACTCATTTTTGGACTTTTCTGGTTAGTCCGTGGACCAATGGAAAAGTTCCACATGGCAATCCATACAGCCATGTGTCACGTCGTACAGCCACCTGGTAGGTGACGTGATAAGATGACAAAGAAGGGATGACATGGTGATGATGGTGCAGAGTTGGTGACGTGGTCCAATGGAAGGTCTCCACGTGGCCCAGTCATGGCATGCCACATGGCAGCGGATAAACAACCAATGAGGTCCAACAACCGAATTGTTAAAAAATATATTTTTTTTTAGACCGCCAAATATGGTGGAGGTTCCACCAAATTTGATGGCATATCCCACCACATCCACAACCAACAATCCACCGAAAGCCAAACTTATGTGTTCCACTAGCAAGACCGCCAAAGTTATCTCCAATTCCAGTTTTGGTTTCAACAAAACACTAAAAAGACGAGGCTCACGGGTTTGACCCCCGGACCTCCCCCAACAACTCGCCTTTAATAAACATCCACCAACCAATAGGCCAAACGACCCCATTCTTAATATCGGCCGTGATTTTTATTTAAATTTTGAATTTTCCCAATGCCTGAGAGGAGGCAAGGTGCACGACAGTCCGTACTATTGACGCTTAAAAATTAAATGATGAATACTATTCTTGCAAATGATTTCCAAGCTCTATTATTTATTTATATTAATAATAAAATAGTATGTGCGACCCCCTTTTTGGACTTGTGGAGCAATGGTGGATATGTTGCGCTTATATTTTGTTTGATTATGTGATGGTACCAGCACAGTCTTCTACAGTTCATTGTTTCAAATTAGGGTTTAAATGTTGTGGTAACATGTGATGGTTAGTTGATTAATACATGGCACTAGATGGCTTTGATGACCTCTCACAGAATATGTTAAGGTTTCCCTATAGATGAAATAATTATTGGCATTTTTGGTTTTAATATTACATTAAACATGGCACTAATTGGTTTAAATGGTCTTGATAAAAGGTAATAATGGAGCTCTTTTGAATAAAATAAATATACTAAAGCTCTAATGTTATGTATTATTCTGACAAAGGATGGGCGCACTTGACCGTTTCTACTATAGTTATGCGCCTTCTTGAGTTTCATAAGTGGTTGCACATGGGGTAATGGTTCTATCACATTGTTATTTTAAAGAGTTTGACATTACAAAGGGGTGGTGCACTATGCAAAAGTGATATGGAAATGGATATGTGGTTGATTAATTGTTTAGTGCTATGGTGAATCGACTTGGATTGTACATTGAATTGAATGAGGTTGGAAGGGAGAAGCCATGTGCATTTACTGCACGTCACTCAAACTCCCCTTGAGCCCATCACCCTAGTCATTCTTGCATTTTGGTTTTGGATCTGGTGGTTGTTGGTGTTCTGCATTGTTCGGTCGTGAAGGAGGTATATAATCTATTTTTCTTCCTTGCACAGACTTTTCCAGGTATGGGTTTCTTACTCTTCCATCCATGATGGTTACTCTACCCTTTGAATCAACTTTTGGCTCAGGATTGCTCGTGGTATGTGTTTTTCTTAAGTTGTTATGAGGTATTTGAACTTTGTATTGGTGTTGTGTCCATGGTTTCTTATGGTGATTATTCTGGATTGTTGGCACTTTAAAAAAGAAATGGTTATGCTCTCCTTGTTGTGTGTAATATTTTCATGGGTTTATTGATAAAAATGGCAGTGAATCATGCTCGGTCATAGATTGGGTTTTGATTCTGGCACCTCTGTTGAAATTGAGTATCATGGATTGCTAAATATATGAGCTTTGCATGTATCCCGCTTATGGATTGTCATAACACATTTCTGTGTTTAATTTTCCCACTCCGTGCTCATCTTTGTGGCTAGTATTTTCGGCCATATGGGTTGCAATGTCAAGTAATGAAAGATTAAAGTAATATGTGCCTTGTCTGGATAAAAATACACGTTGTTAAGTTGCTTGCTTATGCCCTCACTGACATGGTTTCCTGGAAAGCATTGTACATCATGAGTTTAACCTCACCCGGAAGTTGATAGAAGAATTATGGATGCTATATGGTTGGGCATGAGTTTGTGCTTGGATGCTCATATTATAGTGTTGATTAAGAGATTGGCTTCATTTCATTTTCATGTTGAAATTGAGAGTCTGTTGTTTTGGTAACCCTCACAGCCGAGAGTGTTGTTACATGTTATGGTTCTGTGGTAAATGGTGAAAGGCATGAGATTTCTACACGTGTCAAGGTATTAACCCTCTAGTTGAACCACATGTTATTACCCTCCACTTGTTGTTTTTAAACCCCAAATATTAGATTGATATCGATTTACTCCAGTCAATGGTTGATGGAGCATTGTGCGTGCTTGGTTACTTGGGAACAATTTGGTTGTGTTCCTCATTTGGCAATTCTAGAAGAAGCATGTACCTAATTGTTATGTGAATATTGAGCTCAAAGTATTGCATGTTATTTGGTTCAAATTTTATGTTGATTGTATTTAAAAGACACCTGTGTGCGAATTGATTGGGGCCCGATAAAGAGTTATAACGCCCAGTTTGATTGCGTTGAAAAATGTTTAAATAATGGACATAAGTGGTGGTAAATATTGTGCATGTTCCTATTGGATTTAAAGAATAAGTATTGGATATAAATGGTTGTAAGAAATGTGTGTATTATTGTTGGTTTTAAAAGGATTTAGCATTGGAGTTATGAATGGTTGTGGCTAAAAGGGTTATTGTGGTTTATCATATCAATTGCAATGTTGTTTGTTATGACTGTTATATAAAGGTCATATGAATATGAAGGTTGTTGTAATTAAATATTTCTGGGCATATAGATTATTGTTTGGAAGTCAGCAAGCAATTTGTAAAGGAAGTAACAATTTAAATTGTGGTTTTGAAAAGTGAATATTGTTAAAACTTGAAGGTTGGAACAGATATATGTTTGATTGGATGTTTTGATTTATTTTCATTTGGACAATATCCATATTATTTCCCTGTCATTCTACCACTTTTTCTCTCATTACATCCCCCCTCACAATCCCAATTTCATTTATGAAATCCATGTTCTATGAAATAAATTAAAAAGAAAGTTTGTGCAAAAGAGACAGAGATAACATAGCAATGATTGGTGACTGATATTTTGGTATTTTATTACACAGTTAAATTGTTTAATTAATTGTTGAATAGTATTTGTGTACTAATCCCCTATAATTATACCACTTTTCACTAATTACACTCCCTCCATATGTCCCATGAACCCTACCACCCCCTATTCACTTGGTGATTGTTAAATGGTTTGTTATGGATGGATTTGCATGTATCTCATGTCAATTTCTAAGCCAAATTGTGATTCATGCAAGAAGAATTTCATGTATGGTTTATTAAGGGCTTAGTTACTGAAAAATTGCTACTACATGATGAATTTATTTAGTAGGTAAAGCCATGGCATAAATAACAAAGGTCGGGAAAATTGGAACATAGGTTCTAGAAGGCCTAGATTTTCCAATCATTTTGATGTTGATCCCCAAGAATTGAACCAATTTTTCCAAGTTGGGTTCTTTAACTGGATTGGTCATGGAATGGTCCACCCTCAGCCAAAGATACCCCCCTTCCAGCCTCAGAACATCCATGGAATTCTCGTTCCTCCTCATGTGTCCTTGCAACCAGAAGTCCCTGCAAATGATGGATGGAAAGAGATTGTCAACTCGACTATCTCTCACCATCATGGTTGGACCAATATGTTATTGCCTCTCCCACCACCTGTCAATCCTAATGTCTAGAATGTCTGTGTTGATTCACATGTTCAATCCTCGCATTCTAGTAAAAGACTAAAAATTTATGTTCCTCATGTGCAAGATAAAGGCAAAGCAGTTGCCTCCCCTTCTTCTCCATCAAATGATTCCTCAAAATCTATGTCTTCGCGGATGCATTTGAAAGATTTTTTTTCCCATGTTATCAGCAAGATACATCCCCAAGGTTCTAATCAACCATGGTCTACTTCTAGGAAATCAAAGGGGGACAACAGTGAAAAAAAAAATCGCCTCCCAGAGTGGCAAGTATGGATTTTAGATTGTGTTTTTTTTATGAATTGAGTTGATGAAGACAATGCTAATGGTTTCATAATTTTGGGACAACAAGCTCTGTTTTGGTATTTTGTGGATCATATGGATAATACGGATGATGTGTATATTTATATATTTTTTGGATATGATATAAATTATTTATGATATTTAAATATCTAATTTGAAATATATTTAAGGGAGATACAAGGGTGGCATGTGGTTTAAATGATTATCATTTTTGTGTTATATTTTATTATTTGAAAAGAAGATATTTACAAGAGTCACAAGGGGTCCCACCTACCTATTTATTATTAATTAAAGACCCTTAACTATATTATTATTATTATTATTTACCTCTCCTAAACTAATTAGTTAAGTCAAACTAACTTAACTAAAGAAAGTAGTTGAACTAATTCAACTTATTTGGAAAGAATAAAAGTTGAATGAGAAGAATAACCAAGGGGAGAATAGAAGGAGAAAGCAATACTAAGGTTTTCTCTTTTGATTTCATATGATAGTTTCAGTTTTCATTCATTCTTGAGTTATTCAAAGCCTAATTCTCTTTGTGACAGTAGGGTCTTATTGTATATAGAAAGGTTCAAGACTAAACCAAACCTTTTAGATGATTTTTTTAGAGTTGTTGATCCATCTTTGATAGTTTGTGTATTATTGTCTGTTTGTGAATTAATTTTCATGGCTAATAAAGAATATCTTGCAGAGTCAAATTGGCAGCAGTTTGTGGCAAGTTGATCCAAATTATAAATTTCAATTTTACTTGATTGACATAGTCTTTTTATATGGTGTTCATCAGGGATCTCTAAATCAGGCTTTGGTCCAAGCCCTCACAGGGGTTTTGTAAAGAGAACAACATGTTTGATATCTCAGAATGAAATAAATCATATTGCTATTATGTCTTATATATGTGTAATTATGAATTTGTTACTTTTTCGCTTTTTGATCTCCATGTTCACTTTCTATAATCTATATATATTTCAGAAACTTATATAAATCTTATTTTATACTGCAACATTCTTTTCATTAATAAATCATCCTTAATCCTAGTAATTAATACTTATGGATTGAGAGAATATTTTTGA
>SNQJ01S0089278.1:13150-40456 GCA_010110895.2 Picea sitchensis
TTTTACCCCACTTAAATGTTCAAGTACAAGATGATTCAAAATGAAAATGTCTCCTTGGTATATATAGGAGACTAGGAGGTATAATTACAACTAATGGCCTAAAGCCGACATCAATAAAATAACATTACTAATATAATATGCCCCAATTAAGGGATAATGAGCCAATATTAGGGCTTAACAGAAAGAGACCAAATAGTGCCAGAGTTCACTAATGTCTTCCATACCTTGCACACCAATATGGGTATCAAATATTCTGAGAGACATCTAGTAATTAAGTACCATGGCGGTCTACATAGATACATCCAGATATATATGGAGTTTTTGGACATCTCATCCTTGGGCATGACCTATCGATATGTCATCCAAATCAAGCAAAATTTGAAACAAAATACCCGACAATTTGGGTCTCGAAACCCCTCATAGTAGAAGCAAGGAAAGGGAAGCCCAAACCCACAAAAAAAGGACAGATAAAATATGGGAAACCTCAAGATAACTGGTCCAAGCCTTAATCAAAGAAGGGCATTGGGAATTCGAAGAAAGATACTGGGAAGTGGTGTGACTTCCATCAGATCCCCAAGCATAACACTGTTGATTTCCACTCAAAGAAGTCATTGGTGACTGAGGTAAAATCCTATGAATCAGATGTTGGTTCTGAATCTAAGTCAAAACTAGAAAAGGGAAGATGGATCAGAGATGTGGAACCCAGTGCCATCATTTCTACCACCAAGATCCATCCCAATAAAGCTGATGAGCCATAGGAATGAGAGTGCCTCTTTCATTCACAAATGTGGCTAAAAGGAACTCTATTTCACTTCATCATTGATAGAGGTAGCCAAAAGAACCTCATCTCAACATAGGCTTCCAATTGAACATCCCTACAAACAAAGCTGCACCCATAGCCCTACACCATCGGATGGCTCCGTTAAGGAAGAGATCTTCACATCAGCTAACATTGTCTCCTTTCGTATGGAATCAAGCCATTCAAATATGAGGTAATGTGTGATGTTGCTCCCCTTGAAGTTTGTGATGTTCTTTTAGGCCAACCTTATTTATGGAAATGCCATGTTGTATATGAGTCTAGGCATCGCTATTCTATTATTACTTTGAACAAGAAATTGTACAATATACCTGAGGTAGTCCCACCTAGAATTATTTCCTTGATATCCACCAAGCAATGTAGGAAGGTCATTTCTCAGATTGAGAATTTTGTCTTCTTCGTGATTTGTTCTCTGAGTGAGCGAAAGGTTATATCCAAATCCATGGCCTCCATAATCAACCTCTCCATGTAGTAGAAGCAAGTGGATAAGGTTGTGGAATAATACAAAGACATATTATCATCACCTATTGGGGTACCCTTGCACTGTCAGGTCAAGAATCCCATCGATCTGACCCCTGATGCATCATTACCCAATGGGCCAATCTATCATCGCTCTCTTCTAGAAAATGAGGAGATCAAGAATTAGATCCAGGAACTGCTCCATAAGGAGCACATCTAAAAGATGGGACTTGGGGACTCTGCATTGATTACCGGGCCCTAAATAAAATCACAATCAGGAATCGATACCTGATTCCCTGAATCAATGATATTCTTGATCAGCTTAAAGGGGCCAAATACTTCAGTAAGATTGATCTAAATTATGGCTACCATAAGGTCCAAATAGAACATACAGATGTATGGAAAACTTCTTTCAAGTCAAAAGAAGGTATTTTTGAATGGTGGGTCATGCCGTTTGGTTTGACAAATGCCCCAACAAATTTCACGAGGATGATGGATTATATCTTGCATACTTTCACTAATTATTTTGTGGTGGTGCATCTGGATGACATGCTCATCTACAACAAGACTCGGGAAAAACACTTGCAACATATTCAACAAGTTATGCACACTCTGTGGAAGCACAAGCTATATGTCAACTTGGAAAAATGTTTCTTCAGGATGGACAAGATCAAATACCTAGGATTTATTGTTTATGCACATGGTGTGCATGTTGACCCAACCAAGATCCAAGTCATCCATGACTGGCTAGCCCCAACCACACTCACTAAGCTCCGAAGCTTCTTAGGCCTTGCCAATTTCTATCGCAGATTCATGTTGGGATTCTCCCATATTGCATCAGCCCTCAGCCAAATAACCAGGGTTGGTGGTAAGGAAAAATTTGTGTGGGGTCTGTCTCAACATAAAGAGTTCAATGATTTGAACCAATGCTTGTGCTATGCCATAGTGCTTTCATTATCTGACCTACAACATCCATTTGAGATTTATACAGATGCTTCAAACTATGCTTTGGGCATAGTCATGATTAAGCATGGCCACCCCATGTCCTATCATAGTGAAACAATATCATATTTCATTTGTAAGTACCCTAATTACGACAAAGAAATGTACTCCATTGTGCAAGAATGCCTCTAGTGGAGGCATTACATTCTCAAGAAGGAGACAGTAATCGAAACTGATCATAAGTCATTGTAGTTCATGCAGACACAAGGAAAATTGCAAAATGGCCACCATAAGAAGTGGTCCACACATTTGTAGCCGTTCCAGCTCAACATCAAGTATAAAACATGAAGTACCAACCGATTCACTGATTTCCTCAACCGACCTCCAGTCGTGACACTCACCATAGTGCTTGATTATTGAGATCAAAATACCTTCAGATGGCCCCACATCTATGAGACAGATCCTGACTTCACCAACACCTACCATATGTTGGACGTAAACACAACTTTCACTAATTTCCATCTTCAAGATGGGATGTTATTCCATCTGGGCCATCTCTACATTCCATCAAGTGAGTGAGTGAAGCTAATTTGGGAAGCCCACTACTGTCGAGTGGTAGGATACTTCAGTGTGGAAGATACAGTGAGAGTGTTGCAACAAAATTTGTATTAGATGAAACTTCAACAAAATGTCAGTAAGTATATCCAGTCTTGCACTGCCTGCATTATTTCCAAACCAAACATTAAGAAACAAGGCATGTACACTCGTCTTCCTACTCCTGACAGGACCTGGGAATCCATCTCAATGGAACACATGTTGGGCCTTACATCCACCAAGTGAGGAAATTACTGTGTTTTTGTGGTTGTTTATCGCTTTTACAAGATGGTGATTATAGCTGCCTGCAAGAAGAGCATCACAGTGGAGGCCACTTCCAAGCTTTTATTTGAATGAGTGTGGGTACACTTTTGGATCCCAAAAACCATTATCTCAAATCAGGATAGTTGTTTCCTCAACACATTCTAGTTGATCCTCTGGTCACTGTTGGATAGCAAGCTCACCAATTCCACTACCTTCCACCCCTAGATTCATGGCCAAACCAAGGTCGTCAACCGTATGATCCTGCACATCCTGCACATGTACAATTCCAAGCACCCCTGCACGTAGTCTAAGAGTCTTCCCTATGTTCAACATAGATAAAATAGATCCATACATAGCTCAATCGACCACAACCCCATTCAGATGGGGTTGGGATTTCAACCATTGGGTCCCATGGATGTTGCACTACCCCTTGTAGCCACCTAGGAAGACTCAATGCATGATCCAACTGGAGTTGAGAAAGCCACTTGGTTCATTTAGAGGATCCAACACATCCTCCAACAAGTTCAAGATAGTTTACAGAATTCCAATGCCAAGTACAAGCAATGCCATGATAAACACTGGGCGCCACACTAGTTTTAGGCTGGAGACAAAGTTTAGTTGCACTTGTAGAAATAATTCCTTACAGGGCCTCATCGGAAGATTCATCCACTACTTTATGGACCCTACACCATCACTAAGGATATGGGTGAAAATTATTTTGAGCTCAACCTTCTCCCCTTCCTTGGCTTGCACGCAACGTTCAATGTGGATCTCCTTCAGGCTTATTTTCCACCATTACTGGACACCTCGGAGAGAGAAGAACAATTGACACCAACATAGCTCAACCCTGAATACATGGAACAAGAATCCAATGATCATATCATGGAAACATAGGTCAAGGGCACTCGCCAGGAGAGGATCCATATTTATCGGGTTGTCAACGCAGGGCAACTCCTATACCAAGGTAAGTGGCTCACCCGCAACCAAATTCAGTAGAAATTTCCTCATATGATGAGGGAAATCAAAGAAATGGAGACCATTGCTTCCCAAAGTGGGAGTATTTATCTAGAAGGATATTGGTGGCCATGCACCTTCTCCAACTGGATCAAAACAATTTTTTGACAACTTACTATTTTTAGCAGTTTTTCGGTTCCTAAACTTCCGGGGCCATTTTGAGGGCCTACATGATGATTTTTATCGATCGTGCACCTTTAAAATTATTGAAGGCTCTAATTTATCCCCCTAAATTAATCTCCTCATCAATACCTTTCCAACGAGCTATCATTTTCTCTAAACAGAAATCGTATGCAAAAGTTATGACCTTGGGAAGTTGATGTACTAACTTACCCCAACGGGGCCCACATGACTTTCGGTGCTTCATCTCCTATGGTTATATTTTTGGATGTCTAGGGTTTTTCCAGTTATGCTTATTGTAAAAAATTCCTTCATATCCTTTTTATAATCATATTCTTGCAAATGAGCCTATCTGTGACATATCTTCTCAGAGATTAGCTGCCACCATTCTAGAAATCTTGTTTTCAGTCTGCATTTTACAGTTTTCAGCATATTTCTTATTTAATAGAATTCAAGTTTTATTGTATCTCTATTATTTTTCACTGTGTCTCTTGGTTAATATTATAAATATTTGGTTTCATTTCGTTCCACTCATAAATTCGGATCAATATGACCCAAATATTGCACTTCTGAGGTGCCAAAGGCACATTTAGATTGTTTGAGGAAATTTTGGTGCTAAGAAAGGAGATGGAGAAATTGATCCACATGGGAAATATGGGTTTTCCATGTTTTACTAAGATGAGAGTATCATCAAAGAAAAATAAGACAAAATGATGGAGAAAAGGACAGAAGACATGATTCATGAGACTTTGGAAAGTGGAGGGGGCATTACATAGGCTAAAGGGCATGACCGAGAACTCATAGTGGCCCTCATGAGTTCGAAATGTCATCTTGGGATTGTAAGCCTCTTTCATACGTATATGGTGGTAGCATTAATGAAGATAAAGTTTAGTAAAGTACTGATCACCACTCAATTCATCCAATAGATCATCAATGACAGGAATGGGAAACTTGTGTATTTGATGGTGAGGTTTTTGAGAGCCCAAAATTTGGGACACATGTACTAAGTTCCTTCTTTCTTCAGGACCATGACTACATGAGAATAATAAGGGATGGTATTATGGTGGATGACACCCGCATTGAGAAATTCTTGAACAATTTTCTCAATTTCATTCTTCTGGGAAAAGGGATGATGATAGGGGCGAACATTGGGAGGAAGACTACTTGGAACTAGATGAATGGAATCATCATGAACACAATGGGAAGGGGGAAGGCCATGGGGAATGGAAAAAATAGTTTAGATTTTGGAGAGTATAGGTTGGAGGTCAGGATGCACATATGGTGTCTCAACTTCTTGGATGGAATGGATTTGGGTAATAATTCATGAATGACATTTTTTTAGGAGCTTTTCCATTCAATGGAAACTGATGATCTCAAGAGAACCTGTTGTGATGCCTTGGAACTTATACTATTGGTCGTCCTATTGAAATTGCATGGTTAATTACTGAAAATCCATGAGGATGGACATGAGAGTGCATAACCATTCCACACCTAACACAATGTCACAACCACCCATATCGATAGAAAACATATGATATTTCAAGATGTACTAGCCAATTTGGAGACACACATTTTCACAATTCCCCCCGCATTTCATGGAACCTCTATTCGAAATCGTGATTTGAAAATTGTTGACTACATTGATATAGAAATGGTTTTCTTGAGAAATATGATGATGAATAAAATTAGGAGTGCTACCACTATCAATTAGGATGATGACCTTCCAATTTTTAATGTAGACAATTAGCTTGAGGGTTTGGGGAGTAGACAATCATGTGAGTGCAGTCAATGAAATGACAGATTCAACTTATGGTGGATCATATGGAGGAGTGAGAGAATTTTGATCAGGTAGCTCTACCATAGCAAAAGCCTCAATCTCTTCATTAGAAACATCCTCAGAGATGGCCATAAACAACTTCTATTTCTTACACTTGTGCCTTGGAAAATATTTTTCATCACAATTATAGAAAATACCCTTGATTTGGTGTTCAACCATTTCCTCTCAGGTTAATTTTTTGATCTTGAGAGGTGTGGGATGAAGGGAAGGATTGAGAGGGTGAGGGAGTGGAGGGAAATAAGGTGTGCGATGTTGTGGAAAAACAACCTATTACGCTTCCTTGACACGTTAAGTAGATCCCAACCAATTATGGGGGTGAGTCATGAGGACTTGACCTCATATTTCATCCTTAAGGCCATTGACAAAGCATTCTTAGAAAAATGTATCAGACATGCCCTCTATTGTAAAAGCTAATTGCTCAAATGAAACGATAAACTCTTCCAGGGTACCTGACTGTAGTCTTTTTCAATTTGGTCAAACATCCCAGGGAGTGTGCGTCAGTCTCAAATTGTTCATAAAGTTCAACCACAAACTGTGTCCAAGCCACATATCCTTGGCGTGATGTTCAACGCCATTTCCACCATTTCCAACGTTCAAGATCCAAATAGAGGACATCGTATGAAGTTTTTTCAAGTCATCAATGATGCCATGCAAGGAGAAGTGATGTTCCATTTGAGTGACCCAACCAATGGGATTTGAGCCATCAAATTTGTTCACCTTTGATGTTAGGAGGCTGGTTAGATGAGAAATGGATTCCAAGAATTGACAGTTTTTCCAGGACCTTGGTAACAAATGATTCAAGATGATAATAAAGGTGGGATGCAAGTTGGATGGCATGGTGGGAATTGATTCACTTCTTCAGTTCCTCTTTAATGTAGTCCATTTTGGAATTTGTGGGTAGCAATGTGGTTTCTAAGGTCTTGGTTGCGAGTGTTGGACATGGTGAGGGGAAACCATAGGAAGAGGTGAGAAAGAAAGGTGTTTGAAAAGGGTGGGTGGGTCCATGGAAAAACAAGGTTGAAAAATGATAGGTATCAGAGGTAGAAAAAGAGGAGTCCAATGGAATAGATCCCAAGTAGAGGTGTCGGGAAGGGGGTTGGGACCACAAAAAAACAAAGGTTGAAAAATGATAGGTATCACTGCGAGCATGATGAAAAGAGGACTCCAATGGGATAGGTCTAAAATAAGGGTATGGGTAGGCCTTAGACTATACTCTGATATGAATAATATTGCAATGTCAAAATGCCCAAATTCTTAATAGGAAAAAAGACGTAGTAATTTCGCAACTAGAATGCAGGAGGCAAGGTTGCACGGTAAAAAATGTTGTATGTTCCTTGTTTCTTATATTTTCGTACCAAGGCTTAGGGTTTTGTCAGGGCTTCTACAGACAAGAGTTTTCCCTATACTATATCTCTCTGATATATGTGCGGTGTCAAACAATAGTACTCGACCCCATATCTCAGGGAACCAACTAAGGAGGCTAGACCATACCCTTATTTGTACTACTCGATTACCCATGTACTAGAGAGTATATTTCCAAGTGCTATTCTCATTTCCACTATAGTAGTCATGCGACCAATTGGTTTATTTATGGAGGGATTCAGGAGATCTATGCCAATCCATATACATGTGTTGTCTGATGTACTACCACTCGAAGGGGTACTAACAGGGGTTACAAAGGTGGCCAACAATGTGTGTTTAAGAACCACTTGTATTTCTTGCATGTATTCTTCTCGATCGTGGATTTATGTGTTGAACAAAATATCTCTATAGTTTTAAGATGTCGAAACATGTCTCTACCTTGAAAAACAAATAACCCAATTCCTTCCAAGGAAAGTGTTATTATACCACTTGTAAGGTACCATATCTATTATAATAGCATAAAACATAAATATTGTAGACAATAACAACAGAACAATACAATATATGAAACCATGACACCAAAATAATAAATTTATTGATAGGAAAAAATGTTCACTTGCCTCTTCGAGGGGGAAACCTCCAACAGAGAAACGCTTTATTACAATAATTCTCAAGACAAAACTTCTCATGTCTCCTACTCTTATTTATACTAATTATATATTCTAAAGATCATTCTATAGGAAGATCCTTCTAGAAGTGGAATCTTTTATTAGGTCTTCTTACATTGACTTATTTCAATTTATTAGATAGGCCTTATTAACTAATTTCATCCTTTATTACATGGAAATATATTATTCTATCTACGTGATGGATTAGGGAGGTTAGGTCCATAACACATCAACCGTCATGTCTCTTGGACCAATTTGCCTCATCCTTAGGTGCACGTCCCTTTCCTTGTGTGGTCTCTAGTGAAAATCGTCATGAATCCTTCTGGGTGTGTCAATGGGTTCATCCAACCTATCCGATACACCCATGTTTCTGAGGAAAAATGGATCCATTCCTTGGGCATGCTCCCAAGTTACACCGCCCTTTCCCAAACCAAACCCAAGTCTCTGTCAATCATTCTAATGAAAGTAATATGTGTTCCCCCTTAGTTTCATACATCACCATCGTGTACCCAAGGTTATCCTTCTCACACCCAAACATCTCTATTCACCCAACTGATCGCTTCCTCCTTGTTATCTTCATATGTTACTTCACTGAATATGACCAAGGAGCATGGACACTCAGTGGGTGTCATGGGATACTTTACAATAACAATAAAATAATGAAATGAATCAATTAAAAGGTTAACAAATCTTCATAATAAACAATGTTATGTTACTCTTATCCTTGTTGTGAGAATTATTTCCCTGCGAATAGGTTAAGCTCCCCTTAGCCTGGTTTTCTTCGACTAAGATAGAATAGAGAAAGTGGGCACTAAAATCCATTTATCTTTTCTATTCACACATGAAAATGAGAAGAGGGAAAGTGAAATAAGAGTGTACCTTTCTCGAAAAGTGTCCTTGTTTCTCCTTGTTGCTCCAGCGTTGGATCCATTCCTAGCTCGCTTACGATCTCCCAACACTTAGACATAATGATCTTCCTCTTCTACTACTTGCATAAATTTAGATGAAAGTAAATCTAACTAAATGAAACAATAATAACAATCATATGTAAACTAAATTAGACATAATTATGGGAATAGGCCAATCTTATATTCATGATAAACAAAGGACAATACTTACAATCACCTTGATGTTGAGGAAGCCTCCTCCAATGCTCCTCATATCTATCCCCTTATTATATGTTGACAAATGAACCAGAGGTTTGATATGCTTCAAACCTTAACTTCATGTAATCTCTTCCACCCTTGAGAGGCCTTGTTTATATAGAGGCTTGGGTGGTTTAACCAACTTAGAATATCAAGGGAAGGTTGAGATATTTCCTCCATAAGTTAGGATTGAATACCCAAAAAGGAGAGACTCGATATTATGAGTCATCCCTTGATCATAACCACCAGAAGTATGTTATAATTGACCCATAGAATAAGGTGGGATTGGTTCAAACCACCCTAACAACATTGACGCTCTCTTCAATCCTGATAGGAGGTTTCGACAAGGCTCCCTCTCGGTACAGCAAGAGGCGTCACCCTAGGGGTGACACTATATAATCCATGATATGGGGGCATTAGTGCTCCATCTAATACAAACAACAAGGGGGAATATAATGTGTTTGACCTTCAGAAAGTGGATTTTCTTCTCTTTGATAGCTAGGGAACATGAAAAAATGTTTTCCATGGTGTTAGGGATGCGAAACCAAGGTGCGACACTTAGACGTGACAAATTTTCATGTAAAAATCCTATAAGTAAGTAAATCAATGATTTGATAGTTTTCCATAATTTTTATACATCAATGAGCACCTAAATTTCTTAGGTTTTCTATGTGAATTCACCATAACCAGTAGATCTTATTGTTCCATCAATGTCCCCAAGAGAGTGAGTAGTGGAAATCCTAGGATTTGATACTACTTTGTAAAAATCCATAGGGTGTTACCGTGTCAATAAAATCATGTTTTTCTCATTAAAACCATATATCTCAAGTAAATCCATATCTAGAATCATTAAATCACATGCATATACATGAAAAATTATACTAGATAAGAGCTTGCTAAAAGACCATAAATAACATGCATCTATACCATCAAGATCATGCACCTATACCATCAATCCAAACGACCAACAATGCACAATTATATACATAAATACAAAATACTTGTAACCTTTAGCTTATAGAAGTCCAAGGTTGAGCCAATTATGCTCTAGATCCAACAAGCAGTGGCACACCAAGGATCGATTTTCCGTCCAACCAATGCAAAAACCTTCAAAAATATTTCCCTCTAAGTAGGGATCAAGCTCTATGAGGTAAGGAAATCATAAACTCATGGTATTCTCAAGAATCCAACCCAAACTACTCAAGAATAAATAAAACAAGCTTACAATAATTCTACCTAGGTGTGGTGGAGAGGCTCTTGGACTTGAATCACCTTCTAATTTTGTGGGATATAGTATGTGAGGGTATTACTACTACCTTTATCTAGTGATTTAAACCATGAAAATAACGATGCCCCTCTTTGGGAAATGATCTTACTATCACCTTCATTTGGGGATCACAACCACAACAACAATGGAATCCTTCTTTACAAGGATCCTACTACCACTTTCAACTAGTTATCAGAATCACATTAGAAATGGTATATTGTAATTTGGGCCCAAAGGAAAACAATATAAGGAGCACACTCAAATTTAGTACCTCCTCATGTTCCAGGTACACTCCCTCCCCCTTAATCCAAATAGACCTAGTTTCCACATACACCTTTATGTCCAACTCACCAATATCATAACACAAGTGCATCGATAATACTAAGCTCCCCATAATCAATTCCCCATGAGATACCCCCAACAATGGGTAGTCCCCTTCTCTTATAATCAATCTAAATGTAACATATTCCAAAGTTTTATCTCTTGGCCTTCCCCTTTCTCATGAAAGGGGGAATTTGATCTCGAGGGTGAATTTACAAGTATCAAGAAAGGTAAAACTGAGTTACAACCCTTTCCCTTCTTCCATTTTTCCCAATTTAACTTTGGAGGTCATTTTCAAAATCCTTTTTCCATTTCCCATACTTCCTAAAAACTAGTATCAGATAGGCATCCTAATTGACACATGATCTCTTCCCTTGAGTTCATTTCCCCATTATCTACCCAGGTCTTAACTTGTAACAAGTTAGTTCATCATATATACTATGTATATGAAACATGATCATGATAATCAATCTCACCATAATATGAAATGTATTAATGACGATGCATCATGTACATGTATATATCATAACAAGGCATGCATATATCATAAATCATAATGTGAACCATATTAATGGAAGCGTATCCAAAGCATGTATACCTCATTAATCATCTCATACAAGGATATATCTTATTGAAACATCATCAAAGGTCATCATTTCTACATAGCCATCATTAATAATACCAATGTTTCATGCAATATCATCATTAATATCGAGAGTATCAACACATAAAAAGGTATGTTAAACAAGATGTGTATATAGTATCAACCACACTATCAAGCACTAATCATGCTAACAATCATCCAATAATTACCAATGCTTCACATCCATTATCAATAATATTTAATGTCATTATTAGGAAATATCAATACTCATCACAATCTGGACAATCACATAGGTGTCTAGGTCCATCATACTCAATCGTTAGTAGAAGCAATCACAAGGAGATGGTGAGTCCAAAACACCATCTAATATTATTCAAACTAAAGCATCAACACATAAATAACACCTTTATGATATAAACATCATATCAAATAATAAGTACTTATCATCAACCGTCAATGGTATAATCATCAAGTTGAACACATATGGAAAGTAAATATCCAACATGGGATCATCCTAAAAGATGAGTCAAACTAAAAATGAAAAACACTTTAAGTATATCCAAAGGGTAGCCAAGACATAATACAAATATTACGAATAATTATTGAAAGGGAACACAACACTTGTTACCAAGGTACGATCCATCAATAACTAACCACCCATGAAAAAATCAACCATTATCCATGGAGGATGATACTTGTAAGTAATGGATAGCAACAATTAGTAAAGAGTAGATCATTCATAAACAATAATAACATCTACAATTGAACAAACAACTGAAAATATTGAATAGTACCCACATGCACCATGGATTTTTATGAGTTTCACTTGATGGGATGCTACTCATAGTATTAAACTTGCTAGTGGATCCAAACATACATATTAACTTGCATCACCCCAAGGAGGCCCTTCTCGGATCCACTTCCACACATATTCTAGCACAATAGTATAGCTTACCTTTTGGTTTTGCTTGGTCAATGTATTGACCTATTTTGTCCTCGATGGATTTGAAGGTGTTATCATTTTAGAGAATTAATGGAATATTAGACCGATGGATTTGAAGGTGTTATCATTTTAGAGAATTAATGGAATATTAGACATTGTAACCCAAATAGAGGCTTCTATGATCTCATCTTTAGGTTTAAATTCAAGAGACCAATGTGTTAAAAACATTCCTCTAGATCCCATGAAGTACAATATGGAGAAGAAAATCAGGTCTTGATCCTCCTTATTTTGAAACAGAAATACAAAATATACTTGATCACTTGCAAATAAAAATAGTTGACCTAGAATCTTGGGTTCCTAAAGCTCTTCTACCCATTTATCTGTAGATATTGGATTAGGACAGAGGCTTATGAAATTTCCAATCAATGCACACTCAGATAAAATGAGGGATATTTTCCTTGGTTCTAGGGATGAAAGATCCCATTGGGGAATGGCATAAAAACTTTTGATGAATTTTCTCTACAAAGGATGAGGTCCTTTGGTTGGATTCCTTGAGATAATTAATATCTTGAATGCTTCAATCTCAATTCATAAATATTCCCCCATTATCACTCCCACAGTAATAAATATGATAGTTGTGATGATGTCAAGACTTGGAGCTACGTTAAATCTTCTCATAAACCAGATCATAGAGTTTGCAAACAAATATATGTGGAAGAGATCCCCCAAGTGAAAGGAATATCACACCATGAATATACACAGATCTAGACATGTGGATTCAATCTTGATCTTATTGTCCAAACGCACTAGAAATCACCATGGTGGCAAGAGCATATGATGATTAGGTTTAAAGTTATTATAAAATATAACATAAAGTACAATCAACTTTCTAAGGAATAAGGGGATTTATTAGAGTTAAAGAAAGGCAAATATGAAACATGGGATATGGGGAAATATTCTCTTACACATATTAACCTGAGATCTCCCCTCATTGTTTTTTCATTTCATTAAGAGAAATTATGACCCTTTTCACAATACATAATGTTCATATGAGATTTGTCATGTTTATTTGGAAGAAAATTGTGTCTAATGTAGGGGAGACGTGTATGAGGATATTAACTAGAAGAATAGTCTTCATATAGGAGTAAGTTAACAAGTGGACAAGGTCAACCATTCTTGTGAAACTTTTTTTACTTTTTATTTTTTATTTTTTATTTTTTATCTGGTAAGGGAAAGGTATCATTTCATATGCACATTTCTTTTCCAAATTATGATGATTTGGGTTGTCTGAAATGGATGAAAATACCTAAGGGAGGGTTACATAGTTAAATTTCCCTTCAATCATGTGGAATTATGACTTCTAGAAAAATCACTATTTCATCTGTGGAGAATTTCCATTAGAAAGGAGGTGAGTTTTTCCACATATTAACTTACTCACTTAATGTATGCATCTTATATTATCACTTATGTAATTGTTGGATTCAATAACTCTTTGAATTTCCATGCATAGTATTTCTCCTTTGAATTTAACTTATCCTTGTGGACAAATTTCATAGTTACTACCCGTGACTATAATTTGTCACTGAAATCCAACCATCCCTTCTTTCTTAGAGAATAATTGTTATTGCATCAAAATTTCCTAGAAAAAAAAATATCATATTCCCTCACACAAGCTCTATAGCATATATCATTTCCATGTTCTATCCCCTATGGATGTTTTTGATACTCTTACTCATAAATCCACATGTTATCCATGCATTCAAGAAAATATAACACTGTATGTAGTGTATCTAGTGGGGTAATGGGGGGTAGAAGGGCCCATAGTAATAATCATGGAAGCCATTCAATGTAAGGTGGACTAGGTCCACTATATTATTAATTAAGGCCCACTACAATAGTTAGATATATTGTATTAGTGTGAATATAATAAATGTGAGAAGGAAAGAAAGTTCTCTGATACCACTTTTTAAATACCATAGATCTGAATAATCATTCGCATACAAGATATAAAGAATAATATGGAAGAAATACAAATTTATTTATATGAAACCCTTAAGGTAGGGAAACAACATAAAATTTACCATTTTAAGGAAGGGATCAACTCTTGTTCACTTTCCTCTTCGAGGGGGAAAACTCCTAATGAGCTATGCTCCAAATACAATACCCATCAACCATGCCCATTACATTGCTTACAACTCTTTATATAATACTACCTAAGAACATTCTAGAGAAGTAACCTTCTAGTAAGCCTTGTCACATTTATTTTGTTCACACTAATCCAACTACCATAGTGGGACTTATTTAATAATATAGTGGGCCTAGTCCACCTTACATTAAATGGCCTCCACTATTATCACTATGGGCCCTTCGGTCCCTGTTGTAATATTCCAATTACACAGGCACTTAATAAGAGGCTACATTGGGAAGCACATCAAGAACACACACAACCCAACAAAGAGGAGATAATTTAGGGAAGGATATCCATCCGAGTATTTATTCCTTCTTTATGAGTATTTAGACATAAGGATATGGTTGGAGCGATTGTACCCTCTCCAACTAATGATTTGTTAGGTTCATGTTCATGTATCATTTACTTGACTTTACATTGTATTTAAGATAATATAATGTATGCTGACATCTAAATTGCCTAAAAGGCCTCCCAAAATCTCCCACACACTCAAATCCTTGCTCATCCTAAGAAATCGTGCAACAAATCCCTGGGTCTCTACTCCTACAAAAGTATCCTTACTAGGCATCAACCATGCATAGCTTTCTACATAGGTAACTCAACCAAAAAAACCACCAACTATATCGGAGGATACAGATATACAAGGTTTACTGTGATTGGTTTTCAATGGATCTGAATGACTACATATCACATTTCCACACTTATCGATCTCCATTCTTTTTGTTGTGTCTACTAGTTAGAGGGCATATCAGCTTGCCTCTACTAACTGCAGACTCTACTCCTCACAGGAATATTCAGGGTTACTTCTATTCCCAAATCTGGTTGGTCCATGCCAAACTCAAACTGCTCACATGCTCCAATAATCTATCACTCCTAGGGTTTCTTTTTATGGGATCGATGAGGGTTTGTGGCATCAACCAATCCTACCATTCCTATGCTTTCATGGTCACAACCCATGGGACTATTATGTAACTCTTATACCAAGGGGATCAATCAATTCAATCATTCTAGTTGTGTCATCATCTTGTATTTGTGTGTGTGTCTGTGTGTGTCTGTGTGTGTTTCATGAGATGTCTCTTTATTGAATGCCTTCTACCACCACAAAAATTCTGTGATCAATACTCATCATCAATGCTCTTTAGAAGTGCTCAAGTCAACTACTAAAAAATTATTGATCAATACTCAGTGTCAATGCTACTCAGTCAAATTGCTACTCTATTGTTGGTTATGCTTCTGTATTCTTTCAATATTTGGAAATGTATGGAGTCTACATATCAATTTACATGAAGGATGACTGACTATGACTCAACTAAGACTTTGTGCAAATGAGTTGACTTTACTAAAACATGACTCATATAAAACTCAATTGTACAAAGMCACKTTTCCAATACCGAACGTTTAAAAACTCAAAATGTTGTAGTACCAACTTACATTACATAGGTGTAGAGGATCTCTTGCCTTTGAAGACACACATTTAACCCCCTCCTTTCAACTCATTTTTTTACTCATATTTTACATAGTAACTTATTGATCACACTCAACATGTTCTACACTGGCTCCATATCCCTTCAATGTGAAAGAATTAAAATAGATTTAGGTTAATCATGCATACTTTTTTTTTTCTTGGTTTCTTTTTTGGAAATTAGACTGCTTTTCCTTTCTAGTCAACTTCCACAATAATAGTGGTGTCGAATACCCCCAACAAATTAGTGAATACTCTATCAACCAAAGCTCTCTATGAGTCGATTTTTCTACGGTGACTTATTGTTGGTGTATGATCCAAGTCGACTATGAGAAGGAACATTAAGGATGAATTGATGCTCAACCGACCAAAAATCTCGAAAACAACAAATTTTTATAGATAAACTATTTTTTTCCACTAGTAGGACACACCTTACTACAAGTTTCCACGACTTTAATGATGCGAGAAGTGTGATATATTCTTATAGATAAGGAAATGACTCCATGCATGATTCTTGTTGGTGCAATTATTTGCATAATATATTACCAAACATAAATTATCGACCGGGATTCGTAATCAGTAGAGTTGATGCACTATATGTGTCAATAACAGATAGGTTCCTATGTTTGTTTAGTATATCTTAGATAATAAAACCATCAATAACAAAATACTCTGTTTTCACACTTCAAAGATAACACTCTTCACACAATTCAGAAATTAGAAAGAAAAACTCATAAACAAGAATATGATCTAAAGTTCTTTCTTAGGTGATGGACCTATTCATTGATGGCTCATGAAAGGAAAATATGAACTTTGTTTCTATCTCCTAGAGAAACTAAACTAACAACAATTAACACTTTGTTTTAGGATATCTAAATGCTTCACACAACTTCAAACTTAAAAGAGAAAATCGATAACAAAACTTCTCAAGCAAACCGTGAATCAAAAGGTTCTTCCTTAGGTGACAAGTCTGTTCATTAGGGGCTTATGAAATGAAGAGATGAAATCAGATCTTGTTCCCTGTAGCAATTGAAAACAATAATCAACAATTCACTCTGACACAAAAAGAAATCATAACTCTATTCACTCCAATCAAACCTGAGTAGTACAGAAAATAGTCAATATAATTGAGAAGCTTCATTATATGGTGCATGAAGGTGAGAGATGAAGTCTGATCTCATTTCCTGTAACAACTAACTTCAAACTTGCAAGAAATTCTTATCTAATTCTGCACACTCTTCAAAATCAATTGATGCATCACAAACAAAAATTTAATACAATCTTACAACCTTGCAATTCTGGAAAATTACTTCATTTCTACACAGGAAACATAAGTCTTAATGAGATGTTCCATTTGATGGCTTATGTAATGCGAATTATGGACTCCCAACTGTTCCTGTGCTACCACACTTTACAATCAATTCTAATTGTGAAATCATAAATGAAATCAAAACAACAAGTACAAAAAATAGAAATCTATACTAATAATTTACAATGAGCTTACCAAGTTGGATCGGTGGCCCTTGCCAATGACAACATGGAAGATTTTATATCAGCAGATGCTAAATGCTAATATACACAGGATCATTGAATTAAAAATTCCATTGATCTTCAGCAAATGAATCTATAAAAAGAGTTGGTTCAGAAATCCAATTTGCAGCATACTAATTCCTCTCCCTTTGGCTTAGCCATCACTCAATTTATATGATTTTTACATTACAAATTTGGATCTAGACAATCCAATCCAGATCAAAACCATTTTACATCAATGGAGGTCGAGTAGAACCAATAAATAATCAAGGAAATGAAGTTCCCACGAATCTGGGCATGATCTTAGAATTTCTAGAAAATTGGAAAAGATTTAGGATAGATCCTTTCCCCTAAGTTGGAGGTCCACACACATGCTATCTGGATATTATGGCTCACAATTCCACATGAAAACACATTTCTGGACAAAACCCATGTCCCCAAATTTTGAGATTCATCGTCATCGGCCAGGAAATCGAGGTGAAAAACTAGTACTGAAATGTTGGTACCAGAATCCTGTAGGTAGGGTTTTAGTACCGGATTAACACAGTTGTAGCCATGAGTACTGGATTAGCACAGAACAGGTGTTGGTACTAGATTAGACACCCAAGAAGTACCTGATAAATTTTTCCTAAGAGTCAAATGATTAGGACCATGCAAAATCAAACATTTAATCGTTTTAACTCAATAAAACTAAACAAACCATGCTTTAATCATAAGTTACATCTTATGCACATGAACAAGGTCATCAAGTGTATTTATGGAGGAAACAACCAAGTATATACTCATAACATAGGTAAAATTGACTCAGACAGAGATAATATAGGGTAATAGAGGTGTCAATACTGAGACTCAACAATTCCTTCTATTAAAGACAGGGACATGGCCTTAATTTTGTGGTTTTTGTGAAATTATGATGGTGGAGGTATTTGATTTTTGAAATATCTCCTATATGCAATATGCGTCATGTAGATTCTAGCACAAAAACATAAGGAGTTTCTTGAACTTTTTGGCCTGCCTTTTCTCAGCAAGAAAAGGTCGTACCCTTGCTCGCACCCTTGATTCTAGCGCAAACACACAAGGAGTTGCAGTTGTTATAATTTTTGTAATATCTCTTGGCATTCTTGAATACAGTGCAGCAAAGAGTCCATTTTTTGAAACAAAATGTGTAGGATTTGAAAAGTCAAACCCTAAACCCTAAATGGTGTGGAAAAGTAGAAGCATACTTAAGATTCGTCATTTAGACTTTTGACGTACCTCTGTCGCTTTGATTGGCTCTTCATTCAAGGTGATCAATAACCAGCTTGCTGCGCAAGATTTAATGTTGCAGCAGGTGGTATATACACCATCAGATATATCCCAACGTATATATCAAGACAATCCGACGATATATATACCAGTCGCTGCAACATTAAATCCTGCGCAACAGGCTAGTTATTGATCTCCCTTCATTCAATGGGGAGTTGTCTATAGCCAACACGCCTAGTTCCTTATTATAATCACGGGAGGCTTCGTACTCTATTGACATCAACATTTATTGATATTTTTTTCAAGCTTCTCGACACATCTTCCAAGATCATCTCTTCTGACTTGCATATATTTTTTTATCACCATATTTTTCAAATTCGGACCACCCTCATTCACTGTTGTTGTCTCCCAGACCAAATCGAGGCAACAAGTGCCACTACTGTAATGTTCTATATTAAATTGGTATTAAAGAATAGATTACATTTGTAAGCACATCAAAAACACACACAACCCAACAAATAAGAGATAATTTAGGGAAGGATACATATCCAAGTCTTTATTCCTTCTTTATGAGTATTTATACATAAGGATATGGTTTGAGTGGTTGTACCTGCTCCAACTAATCATTCATTAGGTCCATGTTCATGTATCATCTACTTGAATTTACATTGTAGTTAGGCTAATATAATGTATTATGACATTTACATGGCCAACAGGGCCTCCTAACAATCCCCCATTATACCCCTAAGTATACTACATTCAATCCAACATGCCTAAAATTTTCGGACTTTAGAACAATGGAAAATTTTCAAAGTTGTGACAAAATGCATTCCACAAACTGTTTAAAGTTGTGATACCTCATACTTAAGATTTTGTTCAAGCTAAATTTAGCCCAAAATCTGGAAGAACAATTAAGAAATTGATGGAATCTTAAGAAGATTTTGAGACTTACTCAAAACAAGAAAGTGAATATTTTTCTTGGATTTATTGCAAAGAATTGAGGCGCCCCAAATATTTGTTTTCTGAGTATCATGACAAGAACAAAAAAATGTAAGGGGAAGTTGTTGCACTCTCATCAAGTAATTAGCATGCATAATCACAATCATTGATCCAATAGTAAGTTATTTTGATTATTATTTTCTATGCAATATTTATTCATGTGGAATGAATTATCGCATAAGGATATGAGGGTATAACAAGTGCATAATAAATCACATGGATAAAAACTATAGGTAGGAGTAGGTAGACAAGACATGAAAAAAAACCCATAAACAATGTTACTGTCACATTGAAGGAGGATATGATCATATCAACTCAGATCCTTACACAAAATTATGGTTGACTTGAGTTGAGTTTCGTTGAATTTGGTGAATTTCATTACCTTTCATTAAATAAATCATCTTTTCATGTGTGTGTGTGTGTGTGTGTGTGTGTGTGTGTGTGTTGATGTTATTCATGTTCATTTTCAATATTCATGTCAAATTATGTATATATATGTCAATTTTATGTACTTTCCTCGTTAGCCTATTGTTGTAAAATATTTACAAATCATATGGCTTCTAGAGAGGGACTATTGACATTGATGCTAGGCATAAACAAAGAGATGAAGAAGGTCATACCATAAAAGGAAAATATATAGTAAACGATGAAAAGAATAGTAAACTAAAAAAACATTTATTTATTTTATTAAGATTTCTATTTATAATTATAATCGTTACTTAATATATTATGTTTTATGTTGCATAAAATATTAATAAAAAAATATTAAAACATTCTTAGAGAATATGAGAAAAAAAAAAAATGATCCAAAATTGACTCTGAGACATAGTAAATTTGAGCATTGTAGCCATGGTAGGATTTATCATTCACTTTTTAGTGAAATTTAGAATGTAATTGAATCCAATATACTACAATTTTAATGGTACTTATTCAAACATAAAAATTAATTTTTTTGCATAGGGTGCATAAATAATGATGAACAAATATGTCATGAATGATTCATGTGAATCAAAGGGTATTGAATTTTTTTTAAATTATATATTTTTTATTACATCTTTAATGGCTAACAATTTTTTATATGGTTGAATCGTGTTATTTTATTATGATTTTACATAGTGAGGATAATGAGGGCTCGGAAGATGAAGAGGTTATTCAAAACATTTCATTAAACATGTGATGTCAAATTCATTTAATTCCCTATATGTGTAGAAATTTATTCATACTATGTTGTATACAAATATGACATTCACCCAAGGTGGCAACGTAGTACTTATTTACAGGTAGTTCAATCAACTTTTAATGATGTCAAATTCATTTCATTTCCTTCTGTGTAGAAATGTTTACATGCTATGTTGCATACAAAGTTGACATTTTCCCGGGTTGATAGTGCACCAATTATTTTCTTTCAAAACAAATTACACAATTATTTTATCGTTTAATTTTAAAATTTCATCATTGCATTATGTATACATATTTTTTCTTCCTTGAACTGAAATTGATTGAATGTTAGTGTGACAAATTTTGTAATTGCATGTATGGATACATCATTTTTTCTTCTTGTGTTGTGAAATTAATTGAATGTTAATGGGGTATTGCATTTATATATACATGGTTTTTGTCTCATGGTCAATAAGTTGTAAAATAGAATTATACTAATAATCAATCTCATTATATTTAAATATTATAAAAACAACAATTAATAGTTGATAGTCAAATCCCACTAGCGTGATTGGATTTTGAGGATTTCATTCTATAAGGTGCCCAATATTCAAAACTGGCAGTAGTCGGGAGGAGATACCCAAAAAAATCCATGAATGTTAAGAGTTGGTGTGGTCTAGGCCGGGTGTGATCCCTAGGTGATTTTGACGGCTTATATTCCCCTAGGTTGTGGTTTCTTAGACCACAGGATAGTCCCGCGGGTAATGAACATGCTAGCAAACAAAAAAAACAATTAATAATTGATAGTTAAATAAATTAATATTAATAATAGTAACTAATAGTATTTTGTTTGTTCAACATGTGACCAAACACCCCAACCTCTAGCATGTAAGGAATGGTAAGATATTCCTCATGAATCATAGCCTCAACAAGAATTGGTTCATGAACAATGTAACATGTCACAAGCAAGATTTTAGCCTGAGTAGGGAGGACAATATTTCTCCTCCCTAACCACTCTAAATGCACCCAATTGACATAATAATAATAATAATAATAATAATAATAATAATAATAATAATGATAATGATAATAATTAAAAAAATAAATGATCAATATAATCAAATTAAGAAAAATAATTAAAACATTGATTATGATTACATTGTAAATATGATGTCAAAATGACACATTTTCATGTTAATTCAATGCAAAATGCAATTATTGTGATGTTAAAAAACATTTTTAAGAAGATGTAGTGCGATGCAATTTTTTTGTATTTTCACACAACAAGAAAATTAATTCATCTCAAATCAACACTTTTTTGCACAAAAATTGACTCATTGAGATGCTAACATGGTGTACATACCATGAACTTGATGCAACAAAGTGTTTTTTTTTTCGTAATAACAAGCATTGCAATACGATGCTATATCAACTCAAAAATACTTTTTGTGTCAAACATTTCATCGCTAACATGAAACCAAGAAAACAATGAAAAATATGATGTTGAAACATGACGCTACAATGCAAAATATGACATCCTACTTGCATTGTAGAAACTTAATTTTTTTCTAAAAAAATTACACTACACTATGACACTAAAAGTGACATTACAATCTTGTATTGTAGGAAACTAAAAGTGACATTACGATCTTGTATTGTAGTAATGTAACAAAATTGAGCATCTCCATGCATAATGGATGAATCTCTTCTCCTTTAAAATCATATAATTTCTCAACAAAAAAAATGTGATCATCACTTGTATGAAACCATGGGAGATCTCTCTTCCCAATTTTTTTTTAAAGAAATCTCAAAGTATAGTTAATATGATGCCTTGAGGTAAATAAAAAGGTGTATTTTTGTTTTATTTTAAAGGTTGATTGACTCTCTTGTGCTCTTTATGTCTACTGGTTAGGTGTAAAAATAGTACGAGAATGGAGTTACTTGTAGATATGACCAATCTAGTAGGAATTGAATTTAGCATCGCATGCCAACTAAAAATTGTGTTTTCTTAATGTTTCTGCTTGACCAAAAAATTAAATTTTGAATATGTTTAAGAATCCCCTATTTAATGAAATTTCCCCTAATAAAAGATGTGTTATCTACAATGATAAATGATCCATATTTAATGGAAATAAATGGCAAATCCACAACTCTAAAAGTAGGATTAGTAGTAAATTCCATGAAAATCAGTATTATCATTTTGGGGTTATGAAGTTGCAATATCTCCATTCATTATAACACAATTATTTTTTATTCTTTTCCTTGTCCTACATAATCATCTACATAATCATTTGACTCAAATTTACTTTAAATTTTTCATTCCCCTATTAAGAAAGTATGCTAATATATATAAAATATTGTGTAATATATATACAAATAAAATTGTAATAAAAAAGAAAACATATATTACAAATGTAAGAACATGTTAACACATTTTCATTTCTCCCTTCTCTTAGTCCTTTCCCTTTTTGAAATCATGCAAAATCCCTAAAGTCTACATTGATCCGAAGCCCCCAATAGTCCTCATAAAATTTCCTTCATATAATCCTTTGCAAAAAATCTCTTAAAACTTCGTTGCGCATTTCCCATCGAAATTTCATGTGGATACGCATTTCGTGTGACTTTGTTAAATGCAAAGGCTATCATTCGAGTTCCCCCGTTTGCATCTCTATTTCTACATGTGTGGTCACTTTAAGGAAAATGTGGCTAAGAACATTAACTTTAGATCTCGGAAGTTGTTGATAATGTGGCTAGCATTTGTAATTAAAGAATTCACTCATTAGGATAATTCTTCAAAAATGAGTTACAAAATGGTAATGTTTCTAATGAGAATTTCCTCTACACATTCATCACTCATATTACATATATGAGTGGGAGTGGAAACAAAAATTTCATCAGAAACATTCATCACAAATCTTACATATATGAGTGGGAGTGGAAACAGAAGGGAAAAACAAAATCTTTCATGTAACTCTAGGTTGAAATACGTTTGAGGAGGATGGGATAAAAAAATAGACATACTACAACAATTGATTGTCACTTGTGGTATATTAGAAGAAAGGAGAAGCCTTATTGTTTTCAAATGCAATTGAAGATATTAAATTACTAGAGGGTCCCACCATCATGAAGGATGGAAGTTTGATTTCGAAAGAGCAAATAGAAGCATAATTGAGGAAAGCCAAGGAAACCCTTGGTTTAAAATTTGATAGTCTCATGAGCTTCCTTGAGAATGAAATGAGGAAATGATTGGTGGACTTTGTTAATGACAATGTGGAACACTTGGATGCTACTCATCAACAATGCGAGTAAAATGAAATCAAGAATAAATTGTTTTCATTCAAAGTGAAAGAATAAATTACTGTGGGCCCAATGCGAGTAAAACAAAATCAAGAATAAATTGTTTTCATTCAAAGTGAAATAATAATTTTTTGTGGGCCCATTGCATGAATATTTCGATTTATAAGTGAATAAAGCAATGGAGTCAATATTTAAAGTTTCCTATTATTGTTTCTGAAATCAAGAATGAATTGCTTTCATTCAAAGTTTCCTATTATTGTTTCTGAAATCAAGAATGAATTGCTTTCATTCAAAGGGAAATAATAAATTAATGTGGGTCCATTGCATGAATATATTGATTTATGGGTAAATAAAGAAACCAAATCAATATTTAAAGTTTCCTTTCATCCTATTTAATGATGATATGCAAAGAACAAAGGGTTCATAACCTCACATTCTACCTTTTGCTTGCGAGTATATACCACTAGATTTTCCCATTTCTCTTTTCTTTCTTCCTAAATAGTTTCTCAACCAATCTTTGTGTTGTTTCCTTTCATCCTATTTAATGATGATATGCAAAGAACAAAGGGTTCATAACCTCACATTCTACCTTTTGCTTGCGAGTATATACTACTAGATTTTCCCATTTTTCTTTTCTTTCTTCCTAAATAGTTTCTCAACCAATCTTTGTGTTGTATGAGATATGGTATTATGACCAATTTTTGATGGTCATTCTTTTTTCTTCTACGTCTTTTTTTCTAATCCACAAGAGCCCCATCCTAACCTAAATAAGGTGAACAATCTCATATTTCAGTTGTTCACTTAGATTATAGGACTTTTGTATTGTCATTGAAAAACTCTCTTTATAACCATGGGAAAATTTTATTTTAGAATTTAAGTGTTATATATTTAGATTAGATTCACATAGGATTATTTTAGGAACATTTTTTCTTTTATGATTTCAAACTTTATTTGATGAAGCAAAAATCTTGAACACATGTTGTCTTCTTGATCTTTATGATATTTATGCTTGAAATCATTTTAAGTTTTCTGAAAGGACTTTTGGTATTTGTGTGTTTTCCTTTTAATTGATATTTGATTGAACCTTTTTCTTGCATATGCTATAAAGGAAATGTTATGTTCAAGTTTTTTAGTATTATAATATTTCTTTATCTATTTTTTTTTTGTTTCTTTTCAGGTCTATTCATAAGTAAAGTTGTGTTTCAATAAACATTTTGGTTATATTAAGAGTAAGTTGTTTCTAATTCTAATACAATACTCTATGTTTCGTCATTCAAAAAAATCAAGAAAACATTAAGTTCAAGATACTAAAAAAAGAGTACCACCTTTATAAAAAGATGGAGGGTTTTTCTTGTTCCACATAAAACAACCCTCCAGGTTGATACTCTTACTTTATAGGAAAAGTGATCAATACAACAATATCAAAATATTACAAAATTGGTATATCTAACTTTTATTATTAAGTCAACATATATTTATCTTAACCTTTGATCTAGTAAACACCTGGATCAAAATCAATAAAAACATTATTATTTTGATACTTAAAAACTTACTTTTAATATATTTTGTTATTACAATTATAATTCAATTATTTTTTTAATTTTTAATTTATATATTTTATTTTTTAATTATAATAAACTTACTTTTAGTTTTTTTTGTTATTATAATTATAATCTAATTATTTTTTTAATTTATATATTTTAATTTTTAATTATAATTCAGTAAAATTCATTTTATTGATTTAATTATTAAGATAAATCATTAAACATTATAAGTTGTTAGCTAAATTTCTTTTATGTAAAAGTTTAAAGTAAGGTGGAGAGATTATAACTATAACAAATTTAAAATGTTTATTAAGATAAGTCATCAAGCATACATTATAAGTTGTTAATTGAATTTTTTTTAATGTAACGGTTTAAAATATGGGGAGAGATTGAAATTGTAACAAATTTAAAATGTTCCATAAGATAAACCATCAAAGATTATAAAGGTATCATTTTAAGCATGTTTTTTTTACTATCCTCTAACCATGTAACCATGAAATTGTGTAGAATTGTCTTATGTTATAAGTTTTGGTGGGCATTAGAGTTTTATTAAGAAACAATGTTATGCTTTTTTGTATTATGTTCTTGTTTTGGTTACGAAGAAAGATAAATGTTATTCAACAAAAATTCCTATTCATTAATGTATGCAAGCTTGTCCTTAAAACAATCATTATACATGTATAAAAGATTGATGTAGAAATGATCAACTTAAAAATCATCATTATACATGTATAAAAATTTTATGTAGAAATGATCCACTTAAAGTGCATCCTAGGATATGATTCTTGCACAATTGGTGTGATCTTTACAATCATTATAAAAAAAATTCCTATTCATTAATGTATGCAAGCTTGTCCTTAAAAAAATCATTATACATGTATAAAAGATTGATGTAGAAATGATCCACTTAAAAATCATTATACATGTTTAAAATTTTTATGTAGAAATGATCCACTTAGAGTGCATCCTAGGATATGATTCTTGCACAATTGGTGTGATCTTTACAATCTTAAAAATATGATAGTAACCTTGGGTATTAAGTGGTATTAAGTGAGATGAGTTGTTCATAAAAGAATTTAACAAAATGTTATTTTTTAACTTTTCATATTTAACCTACCTTGAATAATGAATAGAAATATAAATTAATTAGTAACCTTTTCAAACTTTTTTAATTTTTTTTTTCATTTATATCAATTTTTTCAATTTTATTTATTTATTTNGATCCACTTAAAAATCATTATACATGTTTAAAATTTTTATGTAGAAATGATCCACTTAGAGTGCATCCTAGGATATGATTCTTGCACAATTGGTGTGATCTTTACAATCTTAAAAATATGATAGTAACCTTGGGTATTAAGTGAGATGAGTTGTTCATAAAAGAATTTAACAAAATGTTATTTTTTAACTTTTCATATTTAACCTACCTTGAATAATGAATAGAAATATAAATTAATTAGTAACCTTTTTAAACTTTCTTAATTTTCTTTTTCATTTATATCAATTTTTTCAATTTTATTTATTTA